>PVKY010013091.1:0-11206 GCA_004027775.1 Bradypus variegatus | reverse complement strand
AGGTCAGCTTGCTGAACATTTTTTTCCTGAAAAGCCTCCTATTAGAAAGTTTAGTGAGGAAAAAAATGCTTTTCCAAATATAAAGTTAGGAGACTGATCATAGAACCCTATTGTTAGAGCTGAAAGAGACATCTAGAAAGGACCTACAGGCAAAGAAGGAATAGGAAAAGCAATTCTTATATGTCACTGCTGTCTCTGCAGTGTCTTGTCTTAATTTTCATAAAAAACCACAGGGTAGGAAGTATTATTCCTGACTGAAGTTCATGAGGTCTAAGCACCTTTCCTAGGTACTCATCAGTTAATACCTGAGCTTGAACACTCATTCCAGTCTCCACAATTTCACTTCTGTGGTCTTTTTTCTTCACCAGGCTGCCAGTGACTACATATTACAAATTTAATAAAAGGAAAAAACTCCCTGATCTTCAAATGATTGGCATTTGCTTTAGAATTTGTCTTTATTATTAAAAACTTTTTTTAGGTTTAAAATTGATTAGATGGTTCTAGTAAGTCATATGCTTCTCTGAATCAAGTAAAGACATTGCTTGTGACTATCAATAATTATTTTCTTATTAAGTAAAGGTTTCATTCTTTCCTATCTAGTAGCCTAGGAGAAATAAATCTTCCAATTATCTTCACTTTCAGGTCTTTTTTTTTTTTTTTCAAAATATCTCTAATTATCACTCTTGCTACAAGTATAATCAACTTGCATAAATTAGATTCTATTCTTAGCCTTGGTTTAGCTATCCCTCCATCTTTTTCCTAGCACTTTGTATGTTATGGTGACAAATTCTAAGCTAACACATCTATTTGACACACAACCCAAACTGAAAGGACCCAACTAAAATAATATATTTACATAGAATTTGACTCAGAACAGTCTAAACACACAGAAGAACAAAGATGACTTACTCTCCCCTGTAAAACAGACCCCTCCCCTATCATTCTACTATGGAGTTTTGCTAATTATCCTAACTCACTTGTATTTCTCTTTCTGCTAATTGCTGACCCTAGCAACCATTATGATTGAGAAACCTGAATTCATTCATTCCTTTATTCACTCAACATTTACCGAGTACCTAGATGTGCCGGGCTCTGTTTCCAGGGTCACAGGGGAGAAGAGGATGGAAGAAGACTCATTCCCTCTTAGGGTACTTGCTGTCAGTTCTGAGAAAACACCCAATCCAAAGGATTAGCAGCAGTGTAAAGCAGCATCCCATTGGGTGCTAGGTAGTGTGGACTGTAAATCAATGGGACTGACAGGAGGAGACAGACACTGAGGCTGTGATGCTGTAGGGCAAAGGAGGAGGGAGATGGTGAGGTCTTGTATGGTCAGGGAGGATGCCCTGTGGGCTGAGTCCACCAGGGTGGGAGGCACCCAAAGGTGGGGGGTCACCTGGAAGAAATGATTTTCATTCTTGGATAAAGAGCCAGCATGACTTGGCCCAGTTCTATCCCTTCTAATGTCTATTCCACTGTGTTCTACCTCATCATGAAAACCACTGAGAACTACTTAAGGCTATTTGCAGAGTTCATTGATCTAGTAATGGCATTTGATTCAATATGGAGAACATCTGAACCAAACTGAACCACTCCATAAATCATTTGTTCTTAAATGTCCTTTGGAGGCTAGTTTCAGGATATTACTATTGGATTAAGAGTGTCTAGAATTGGTCGTATGGAAAAATGAAGCAATTATATTATTATCACTAATAAAATTAATAATCGTCAGCTATATAGCACCTACTCTGTGCTAGAATCTCTGCAACATACATTAAATATACTACTGCTAGTCCTTCTAACAACCTTTAAGGGAGATATTTTTATCTCAGCTTTTACATTCTGGACTGCCGAGGCCCTGGGAGCTTATGCAAGGTTGGAGAGTGGCTTTGAACACAGAGCTGTCCCACTCCACAGCAAGCTCTCTTTGTCATGCTGCCTTGACACAGGGCTGCAGCCTAATATTTGCACCCCTCTTCTTTGTGTTTAAATGTTTTAGGAAGAGGATGAGGTGTCCTGGGGAGGCAGGACTTGCTGACTGTAGCAGGAAGGCTGATAAGTATATTGCTATATTGCTTACTGCCGTACTGCCCTTAATTAGGAGCCGCTTTAAGAAGCAGTGGGGCCCACCAGCTACTTAGGGCTTAGAGGAGCAGCACAGCATCAATTACATCTCAAAAAGGATTTTTGTAGCTGGAAGGCATTTATCACCATTTAAATGGTTGGTCTTAAATTAGGCTTTCCAGCAGATTAGTTCATTTGGCTATTTGGGGGCACATTTTGCAGCCAGCTCAGCTTGGGACTTTATAGATTTGCAGTCCCTAACATTTGATATTACATAAGGACAAGGAATGCAGTCTTCTGCTTCTGCCGAAGAACACTTTTTATTTAAGTGATGCCCAATGTTGGACATTGGAATCTCTGCCTGGAGGCCCCCACATCCCCCAGTCTTGAGACTCCTACTCGTCCTCTAAGGCCATTTGGTGTCTTGTTTCCATGGTGACCGTTTCACTCGCTCTTTCCTCTGCGTTCCTGAACAGGGTTCTTCCCCCTGTTGTATCCCTTGTTGCAGTGCTGCAGAGCTACTCATTTGCCTGGGCCTCTCGACCACCTGAGGGTGATGCAGCTAAAATGAGGGCAATAAAGTGTCAGACCCCAGCACTGAGCATAGCGCCCGATGTCTCCAAGGAGGCTTGAATGGATGAATGTCCAAGCCAAGTTCTGGCACTTTCGAAGATAGGAAGTTCTTTACCTGAAGAACAACACATTGGTTTTAAAGCCATTCCTGTGGCTGTCTGCTCTCCTAAGGGTAAGATTTGTATTCTAAGTTACACTACTTGGAAACTCTCCCTTTTAAGGCAGCTATTTAAAATGTGTTAGCCATGCACTGATATTTCCAACCCAGATCCCACCGCTGAGCTCCAGGCTCGAAAATAATTGCTCTCTGAGCATTTTCACCTGGTTGTCACAGGGCATGTGCAACTGAACTTAGTCTCCCTCTCTCGTCCCTTTTGCCGTTCATCCTCCCCTGTTCCCATGCTCCCATGCAACAAACCAGCTTCTCCTCCTCTCTTCTCTGCATTAACCATCTGCCCTCCTTCGCCCACCAGTTGCCAACACCAGAAACCTGGGGCACTGTGGACTCCTCCCTCTCCCTGCGTTCCTGCTTCCAGACCTGTGGCAGTATATAATTTCTGCCTCAGTTTTCTGATCTGTAAAATGGGAATGATACAAGTAGCTACCTCATAGTGTTGCTATGAGAATTAAAATAAGATCACGCAAAGCACTTAGAACAGGACTTTAGTAGAGTCACATGGTAGATGGTCCCATGATTTTAACTCAGTTTCCTCATAGATGTTTTTCCTTTGTTTACAAACAAATGCTGTTGCCTTTTCCTTTTTAAAAAGCTTGATAAAAGAATTGCCTGTTTGAACAAGTCCAATCAAGCCCACCGTTTTGGAATCTCCTCCATCCTACCCTCCTTTCATGGTCCTTATCTCCTCTCATCCGGCCTTTGGTCATAGCCACCAATGTGTCTTCCTGTCATTTATTTTGTCCCTCTGTCATCCTTCCTTCCTTCACTCATATCCAGCAGGAACTTGCTAAACTGCAGGTTCATACATTGTTCTTTCCTACTTATGGTCCTTCTGCAGCTTCCCTTTGCCTTCGGGTTACAGTCAGTCTCTTGGCCTGGATTAGAGACCCTCGGCCTGGGCCTTCCTCTTCGGCCTCCCACTCACATGCCCCTTTTCTCAGGCTTATCATCAACTCAGAGTTTCCAAAATTTCTTCTTCTGAAATTCTTGCCTTTCCTTGACCTCCATCAGACTTTAACTCTCTCCTTATAGCACAGCCTCAGCCTATTTTACTGAAATCACTGACTAATGTCACTAGGAGACCATTAGTATTTTGAAGTCAAGAACAGAGCCTACCTAGTTCATGTCCCCAAAGCATATCCCAATGCCTTGTACAGAGCAGAAACCAAAATCTTGTTTAAAATAATCCCTAGGCATTCTCCTCGTAAGATTTAATTTGATCCTTATACAATACAAATAAAGCTGAACTTTCTAACTCATCGCCTAAGACCTATCTCAACACAATATTGCACCCAAAAGAAACTCAAGCACAACCCTAGAAAAGAGTAATTTATATCTATTTTTTACTGTATGGGAGTTTTCTTGAGGGTGCTGTGAAGGCAGAATCCTATCACATAATACCTGGCAAGACTAACAGTGGAGGCTAAGAAAGCTGGCTTTGATACCAGGCTCCTGGGTGTGAATTCAGGCCCGGTTACTTTCTGCCAGACCTTTGGCAATGTTTAATCTCTGCCTTAGTTTCCTCGTCTGTTAAATGGGAACAATACCAGTAGCTACCTCATAGTGTTGCTATGAGGATTAAAATAAGATAATGCAAAGTCTTTAGAACAGGATTTTGGTAGAGTCACATGGTAGAGGGTCACATGCTTTTAACTCAGTTTCCTCACATATATGTTTTCCTTTATTTACAAACAAATGCTGTTGCCTTTTCCTTTTTAAAAAGCTGGGTAAAAAAGATTTATCCATTTGAACAGCAACTTTGTGTCTTAATTTTTGCAGATAGCTACTGAAGATACAGTTCGATATTACCAAATATCCATTGTGTAGGGATGCTTGTTGTCACAGATTCTTACTCAGATTTTAGCTCCAGGAAAAAGTTTTTTGTATTAACAAATTTATAAGTTTTCTTTTGGTTATGAAATAAAAGCTATGCCACTGGGCAAGTTTCTCTTTTTGCTTTAGCTGTCAGGAAACCCAATGCCTGATATAATATCAGCTCACCTGCATCCCTTGTAATGTCTGGTCCTTGTCTTTGTTTGGTTCCAGGGTTCACATTCTGGAGGTGCATTTGTCTTATTGTCCTCTAGTGAAATATTAAAAGCAAAATTATCTGGGGTAAGATGATAGATTCCCCTTCATCTCACACAGGAAGATATTTGTTTTAAGTCCCCACTTTAGCATTCTAATCTCAAACACAGAAACCTACACCAGGTTCTTCAAACTTTTATCAGACTCAACATAACTGGACAATCCTTTGTAAATACGAAACTGGCTTAGTATGTTTAGGCTTCACAATGCAGCCTTTAAAAAAAATCAGGATCCAGGGCTTAGACATTTAAATCCTATGCAAATAATTATGGCAAATGAATGCATGAATCAGAAAAATGCACTTTGAGTTGGGCTGGCCACTCCTTTCAATATCGCCTTTTATTTGAAAATAGGCAAACAGAAGAGGAATTATATCTATTTGCTTTTTCTGTTGAATATTTTAATGGTTTGTTCTGTCTGAGAAAACCTGATGTTTAGCTAAAGTTGACATAAACCACAAATGGACGTGTCAAAACAAGCCATAGAAAGTTACTTTTGATGTGTTTTATTGAGATATCCATGGTACTTTCCAATTATTTTATGCCAAGAAAGGTAGTTCTTCGCACACAAAATATGATTTCTTTTGAAAACCACAAGTGTAACTTGTCAAATCTTAAATATCATTTAATTCTATCACAGAGGAAAGCTCTAAAAGCGCTCTGTTGCCTGCCCTGCTCCTGGCAGGAAGAAGAAAGCGTGAGGATTTGACAACATTGAAGTGTGTGCCGCTGCCTCTATATACACCGCCGCATGCAAACAGAGAGGAACGGATGGCAGGACAGAAAGTGCAGCTTCCTCAAGGCCTGAAGAGGAATTCGCAGCAGTTTGCATTGTAAACAGACCTGTTCCCCAAAGGAGAAACCAGGGCTAGTGTTACGGGCTCATGTGTCTGACCTGTGGGGTGTGCATAGAGCTTTGAGCTACTGAAGCTGGAGTGTCTCTCTGGAATCAGAAAATCAGAGGTGGGGCATCCTGTGTTCCCCGGGGGTGGGATGGTGGGCGGGGCACGCGGAAAAGGCCTCCCGGTGCACTTGGAAGTCTGCAAGACCTGAGTTTGAATACCGATTCTGCCACCCCCCAGTTACTTAACCTCTCTGAGCGTGGTTCCTCTTTTTTAAAACGGGATAAGCAGACTTCTCTTACAGGGGTGAGGTGAGACTTAAGGCGGCAATGCCTGCCGGGGAAACGCAACTTGGTCCCCTCACCCCCATCTCCCCAGCCCCCCACGCTGGAGAGCGCCGCCGGCAGGCCCCGCTTTTGACGACCGAAGGAAGCACTGGGCCGTTTCTTTCCCTGGAGGGAGCTGGCTCTCCACCCCTGCCGCCGCCTCTGCCAGCCGGCGGGTACTGGGTGCTGCAAAGGCTGGCTCTGCTCATCGCTGCCTATGGAGGCCGCGCTCGCTCACTCCCCATCGCTTGTGGGGTGAACCGAGCTGAATCCTTTGTAGACGCGGTGACTGTACACACATGAAAACGTACTTTTCTAGGCACCGGTTTTTTCAAAAGCTGACTTAAGAAACAGTCCACAAATACACAGACAATGGGAAGGGAGGTGTTTTCAGATTAGAGAGAAACCACATGAAAGACTCTTAGAAAGAGGAGCAGAGTTTGAACTTGACTCGGGGGTGGGTGGGAGGCTGGAACCTCCGAGGGCCTCGCTCCTCCGGCTGAGGTGCGCAATGGCGGCCTGGGGCCGGGCCGGATCCGGGGACCCGCGTCCAGGACGCCCTCGAGGGCCTCGGTGTGTGTAACCATCTGGGTGGGTGGCTCGCAGGGGACAGCTGGGCTCAGGGGAACCGGCCGGAAGCCGCCGCACCCCCAGCCTGACACACTTGTCCCCCTTGGGATATCTGGAAAACATCTTCTCACTCCATCGTCCTAGATTGTTAGAACTGTAAGGCACCTTAGAGGTCATTGAGTTAGAAGTACAAATTTGGGAAACTGAGGCAGCCCCAGGAGGGGGAAATGTTTTGTCTGGGGTCACACAGCAAGCTAGTAAGGTTTAGTAGTCCACAGCTGAGAGCTAGTCACAGCTGTTTTCCCTTAGGACTCTTGACACTGGGGATGTCTCTGAGAGCTACCCCAATTTTACCACTGAATGTGCTTTCAAAAAAGAGGATGAAGACAATGACCAAAGCAAAATTATTTTTATTATGGAATCATCTTCTAAAAGTATAACACTCAAAACAGAAAAATGCACAAGTGTACAGCTTGATAATTTTTCACAAAGTGAGCACATCGGTGAAACCAGCTCCCATACTGAAAAAACAGAACGAGAATGATCTTTTCATTTGCTCCTGGTCACCTGCCTGGACCTATTTGAACTTGTGCCTGGACCTATTTGAACTTGTTGAGATTCACGCATTGTAACTCAGCTTGTGTAAACATTTATACTTGCTTTATTTTCTCTATCTGATCCAAACTTCAGCAGAACCTCCATCTGACTGAGTGGGAAGAAAAAAAGCAAACTTGCCAGATAAAGGTATGTCTGTTTCTTCCTGTTAAAACATTGGCTTTAGTTTAAAACAGTCTCCTTTGTGTAAACGTGCTTTCTTTGGGGGAGATGCTGAACACCTCAGTTTCTTCTCCCCTTGTCCTCCCCAAGAGGGCTTCTGAGTGCAGGGAAAGCTTTAGTGTCCTTGTGAAAATGAGGAGAGGCCGCTGGTATAGGGACTCTCCTCTGGGTCTTTGCTGGCCCCTAGGGAGGCAGGGCAGGGGTTTGGGGAACCGGTGGCTCTGGTCTCTGGCTTCTTTCCTCTGTCCCTCCATCGCTCAAGTGCTCGAGGGGTGAAAGCCATGGCAGGTGCTTGGCCGATCCAGGCTGGCTTCCTCACCTAGGCTGTTTCTGATGTCTGGGGGCCAGACTTTGCTGCACCCCAGGTGAACAAACGGAACACAGGTTTGAGGAGAATGAATGAGTCTGGAACCCTGAGGACCAAAGGCCTTTCAAAGGTCTGCACTTCAGGAAACCTAAGGCAGGGTCCTAGCTAGCAGGGAAGCAGCAGTCAGCAGTGGCTGGGTGTCTGACCCTGGGGCTTGCCTGCTGTAGACTTAAAGTGGAGTCTGGGGTGGAAGCACATGGCAGAGGGGAAGGACATGGATAGACACCCTCAGGGTCCTCCCAGAGATACAAAGGCTGCCTCAGTACTGAGGTCCTGGAATAGTGGGGACCATGTTCCAGAGAAATGTGAGGACTCGAGGACGCTGAGCCTGGGGCATGTTCGCTCATGTATTTTTTTTTGTTTGTTTTTTTGAAAGGATTACATAAGATTTTGTTATTTTCTGTATTTTCCCATCCTCGTCTGGATTTCGGTTTCTAGGGATTTTCTTATGGGGGAAAGGATGAGAAGAATAGATGTAGTAAAGTGACAGAGGACAAATAGCAACTTTTAATTTCATCTTTTACCTTGTGATTAAATGACACTTAAGACGTTTAGAAAATGGATTCTTAACTCATGATGAGACTGCCTGGGTTGGATGTGGGCTCAGCTATCATGTGTGTGGCCTTTGGCAGCACTATTTAAACTTTCTGTGCCTCCATTTCCATAATAATCTAAAAATATAAAGTAAAATGAGCATCTTCTGGATCATCTGAGTTGCCGCCTTAACCTAGCATTGCTTTGCAATTTTTGCCTGTGTTTCTGTTTCATAGTTTCATCAGTGCTGAGCTATCATTTAAGCTTATGAGTGTGGTTTCTCAGGCTGGGGATATTCTCAGGGCCTGCATGGAACACTGCTTTGTGCCATTGAAACAATTTATGAACTCCTACTTCTTGTCTCTTTTACTGGCCCCTCCTCCTTTTTGTTTTGTTTTATTTGATGTTACTATTCTTGAGGTCTCTTCCCTTCTAACTCCAGTCTGTTCTCACTGGGTGGGCTCAGTGCCATGGCTCTATTGACTTATTGTTAATGCCAGTAACTCCCAAATCCACATGCTCAGCTCTGGCCTCTCTCCTGTGTGCCAGGTCCTTATGCACAAATGTCCATCAGACACCCACACTTAGGTGTGTCCTGTGGGTATCTTGAAGCCAAACTGAAATGAGACTCACCTTCCTTCATGCCCGTAAAGTCTTGCTGTCACTGGAGTTGTTGCTACCTGCCAAGTAAAACACATAAAACTTGGAGTCATCCTTGACACTTCCTTTCTTTCTTTCTTTCTATCCAGATGGCTTCAAAAATCAAATGGCTCCTACCTCAAATGCCTCCTCTGCCTGGGCTTTTTCACAGCTTCTGATTCTGTTGTCTTTGTGTGGGTGTGCATTGACCCCTGTTGGATCATTTCAACAGCCTCTACTCTCATTATCCATCCACTTCTCCCAGGGCCTGGTGCGAGGAAACCAGGTCTTATATCAATCACCTCTTCCCTCCTTCATTTTCTTCTATACCACCAGGGCTGAGCAGGGTACCTGACACATGGTGACACACAAGTGATGATGAGTGGACATGCCCACCCAACCAAAGATGGGAAATATAGCTTGAGGCCAAGTTCTTTGGGAAGGCCTCAGATTGCCCTTGGAGGCTATGTCGAGAGCAAATGAGGAAGGCTCTCCATGGAGAGGCATCCTTGGAGACGGGAGACTGTGGTGCTGCCAGTGTCCATGTCATTCATTGTAGCAGTGCTTCCTAAGCCTTTTATATGACATAGCCCATATGAAAATGGAAATATTCATGACACGATGGAATAAATGGCAAGGTCACTTCTGTCTGGAGATGACCAGCCTTGAGTTTGGCTACCCCAGGCTCAGTCCTGCCACCCTGAGGCATTTTAACCCTTTCCCAGCACTCTGAAATGCCATGGCATCATGGGACACTTTAATTTATAACTCAAGTATACCATGTCTCATAGCAAGAGGAAAGAATTTCTTTCAGTGGGAAAGAATTGCAGAGGGAAAAATCTGATGAAGTTTCTTATTTGAAGGGTTTAAATGTGTCAGATATGGCAGGGAGGCTGCAGAGAGCTGGCCAACATTTCAAATGCCTTGATTCTAGTTCCAGCTCTGCAGTAAATATCTGGGCAACTCGGGCCTGTTCCTGCCCCTCTCTGGTCTCAGTTTCATCTGTAATGTGAGGGGGTGGATTAGATGGCCTCTCAGACCCTTCTAGGGTCTCCGCCTTCTCTTCTTCCTTGCTCTCCATCTCTCTCTGTCTTTTTCTCTTTGTCCAGCTGGAGACAATCTGTCACCCTCTGGCTCCCTAGAGAATGGAACGGCACAAGCCATTTCCTGTGGGTCTGAACATAATTGTCCCTGCCGTTAGCTTCCTTGCATCGCTGCCCTTTTATCAGCTTCTATGTAGCTTTATCCCCTTGTTTCTCGTCTGTGATTTCTAGGTGAGAGATGAGGTGCATCTCAGCTGGCTGGTTCCGAAAGCTAGCTTTCAAAAATGTTCCAGTTAAAGCTGTTATGATGGGATTAAGGGCACTCTCTTTTCTTTCACACAATCATTCATTAAAATGCTTTTGGCCTAAATTATACCATGCATTTTGCCAAGTGCTGCTTTCACCTGGAATTCTGGTATTTGCTGCCTAAGTCCCCTGCCTGTGTGATAGCCTTGTTGCTGCCTGCAGGCTGGGATGGAGCCTCCTAGTCTTGGGAGCAACCCCATGTTGCTTTTGTACACGCTGTGCTGCCTGGGTCTACCGAGGTCCTCTCAGAGAAAGGAAAAACCCAGAAGCCTACCGATTCATTGATGTTTAGATTGGTGTGTGTTTGCATGTGTCTGTGTGCGTGCATGGAGCTGGGTCTGGAATTCACTGATTAAAACTTATGCAACTTAGCCAAGGTAAGGGTGAGGCTTGGCTGGAGTGGGCAGCGGGCAGCATCAGTTTGGAAGTCAAATAAGGAAGTAGAATCAAGTTTGAACCTGACGGGGTGCCACTGATGTCTTGGCTGTAGTAATTACTGTTCTGACAATGGAAACAACAACTCAGGAAAGGGTCAACTTACACTGACAAGCAATAGGGTGGCCACAGAGGGGCCTATTAGCTGTTCATCTCAGGTCAAGGTTGGAAGTGGGTAGGAGCATAGAGCTTCAGTCTCTGGTATCCTTGACTCACCTAGAGTCTCGCTGGTGGCAGAGTTGGCTGTGGAGTGGAGTCTGATATTAGACAAGTCTGTCCTGGGAACCATCAAAAGCCCTTGAGTCCCTAGGACACCAATGGGACCTCTGTGGGGCTCTTTTCCATATAGTGATTGAACTTGCTGCAGACAGCTCAGCGAGGAGAGAATTTGAAGGGTGGTATACTCACCCCACTTGCTTTCTCAAATAGCAAAGGGAGTGGGGTTTTCTCCCCTCCATTCTGAAACCC
>PVKY010013090.1:0-11181 GCA_004027775.1 Bradypus variegatus | reverse complement strand
AGTTTGGATCAGCTGAATATGTTCCCGATAAGAGGGGCCACTGCATTTCTACGCTCTCGCTCCCAGCGCCGGCGCTCCCTCCTCCCACAGGACCGAGCCTGGCAGGGAGGGGCGCGGGTCCCCTGGCCGCAAAAACTTTATTCCTGGGTTCCTCCTGCCGTTTTTTGCTATTCCTATCTCTCTGCTGGGCTGGCTGCTCTCAGATTCTCTGGTGTCTGGTCTCAGTCTATTTATGATTGGAGTTTGGCTGAGCAGAATGCGTTCCTGATAAGAGGGGCCACTGCACTTCTCCGCTTTCGCTCCCAACACTGGCAACCCCTCCTCCCACGGGACCGAACCTGGCAGGGAGGGGCACGGGTCCCCTGGCCACAAAGACTTACAGACTTCGCCGATCTCAGCGGTTCCACGTGCTCATGAGTGATGTATGAAGTATGCCCCAAGTCAGATTGCTCTGTGGTGTCCAGTCCACGCAGTTCCTGGCTTTCTACCTAGTTTCCTGGAGGAGTAACTAAAACATACAGCTCACCAGTCCACCATCTTGCCCCTCCTCCCCGAGTCACTTTTAAAAGTCTTTCTCCAGACTGGGAGCTTTGTGAAATGTTCGCTGCGATCTCAGCTTTTCCTCCAATTCCAAACTTGCATCCGATGTGTGACTGGTTACTGGACACCCGAAAACACTGTTTCGTGTAGTTCTTGGGTAGTTGCCAGCTGCTCTAGGGGAGAGATGAATTTCTGCACCTCACCACTCCGCCATCTTCCCAGAGTCTACGGGGAGGGGTTTTAAGCTCTACACAATGAGTGGTCTACGGGGCCGTCTATGCATTCTCTCCTCCTCAAGGAGGCCTGACGACCTTTAACTTCTGCCCCTGTCCTGGAGGCAATTGTGTGCAATGACTTACCCTCCATGGAGGGGCAGCCCGGCCCTGGGTCCCCACACAATCTTCTGCATTTCTGCTTTTATATAGGTGGACTCTTATAAGCAGTAACTTTTTAGAAAAAAAACACGTTTTCAGTAAGCACGTAGCGTGATCATTCCTTGGATGTGTGGTGGGTTACACTGGGGCAGCGTCGCCCCTTGCAGGGCCGGGGGCAGCTGTCCATATCAGGAGGGAGGCCTTGTAGGGTCCCCTGCCGAAGTGTGTGACCTCACCACCCAGCAGGTGATCCGGGTCAGGGGCCACAGCCTCTTCCCACTTGCTCTGTGATGCCAAGGCTTCCTGTATGTGCATGTGTGTATTTGAGCGTGCATGTTTTTGTACGCATTAATGGTTTTGCACACCTGTGTGCACTCTCTTTGTGCTAGCATTTGCATGTGGAGTGCAGTCTGTGTGTGTGCATTTGTATGCACCAGCATGCATGTGTGCACACCTGCGCATTTGTTTCTGTGTGAACATTTGTGTGCACACGTGTGTGCATGGTGTGCATGTTCATCTTAGGTTGCCAGGCTGCTTGTGGTTTTGAGGCTGGGAGTCTCACATCAAATACCACGAGGCTTGCTTCCCCCAGAGCCCGTGGCGGTCTGGTGCCGGCGCGTGTCCCTGCCTCCCGTCAGACAGCAGTGTCCCTCCTTTCGTTGGCTCTTCTGTTTTCTGCTGGCCTCTGGCTTCTTCCTGTGTGGGCTTCTCCAACTTCAGCCTTCCGGTTTCTTCTCTGTAAGGACCCCAGTGATCTGGGTTAAGTTCCTCCTTCACTCAGCTATGCCACAGCTCAACTAAAAATAACACCTTCAAGAGACCTTGTTTAGTACTAAACTGACAGCCACCAGAGTGGGGTCACGTGCAGAACAAGTGGATGTTGGGGCCTGTGACCCAATCCCAGAGCTGGTATGTGCACACACACATACACCTTCATTTGTGTCCATGCATGTGTGTGCACACAAACGTATGCCGTTCCCATTTGCTAAAGTTGCCTTTAGGCAAAATATCAGACATGGATTGGTTTTTATAAAGGAGATTTATTAGGTTGCAAATGTTCTAAGGCCATAGAAGTGGCCAAACTGAGGCATCCACAAGAGGACACCTTCACTGAGGAAAGGCCGATGGCATCCAGACACCTCTGTCACTGGGAAGGCGCGTGGCCGGCATCTGCTGGTCCTTTGCTCCTGGGTTGCATTTCAAAATGGCTTTCCCCAAAGTGTCTCTGGGCTTCTGTCTCTCTTAGCTTCTCTCAGCTCTCTGCTTGGTTCTCCCAGGGCGTTTCTCTCTAAGCATCTGAGTGTCAGCTCTTAGCTTCTTCTGGGGGCAAACTCTGGATTACATATTTTAGCTTCTCTCCAAAATGTCTCTCTCAGCGTCTCTGAGCTCCTTGTCAGTGAGATCCTTGAAAGACTCCATGATCTAATTTAGACCCACTCTGGTGGGGTCACACCTCCATGGAAATATTTAATCAAAGGTCTCACCCACAGTTGGGTGGGCCACGTCCCCATGGAAACAATCAAAAGGTCCCACCCCACAAGATTGGATTAAAAGATCATGGCTCTTCTGGGGTGCGTGACAGCTTCACACTGGCACGTGCGTGTTCATTTGTGTGCGTGTGTGTGCTTGTATGTGCACTCACGTGGATGTGTGAGTGTCCCCATTAGCAAGAGCCACATCTGCCTCGGTTTTTATGCCGGGCGTTGCCCAGCTGGACTCAGGGCTCCACCAGGGAGGGCGTCTGTCCCGGGTGCAAGCAGCGGGGCCAGGCAGCCCCGCACAGATGGGGACGGGGGCAGGGGGGCTGTGCGTGTGGAAGGGGCTCCCACATGGAGGACACGTCCTCATGGCCCATTCACGTTGGGGCCACAGTCTCCGGCCCGGCTGGCTGGCAGTGACACCGTGGTGATGTTACAAGGGCGCCCTGAAGAGAAGAGCCGGCCAGGTGCTCAGGCGCACTGGTGCCAGGGGTCCTGCTGCGATCACAGGGACATTGCACCTGTGCCTCCTGTGGACTTCTCGAGGTCTCAGTGAGCGTGTCCTGCTGTGGACTCGGGCCCTACCTCTCCGGGCACCTGGCCGCAGGGCTGGGCCCTGTCTGAGCGTGGGGTGGGCTGTGTCTGCACATGGGGGCTGAGCGGCGTCCCGGGGCTGCCCCCAGTTCCTGCCATGCGGCTGCAGGGTCTGGTGAAAGGACTGGACAGAGTGCGGCCAGGGAGGGGGCAGCACGGCCAGGGAGGGGCCGCGGCTGGGGGGCGCGAGCCAAGGTTTGCTGCGCTGATTCTTGAAGAAGGAAAGTGCATTTGGGTGCCTCTGTTTCTTTCAGGCACTCCCTCCCAGAAGATGCAGGAAAATACTTTGACAAGGAAGGGAAAGTTCTGGAGGCTCCGATGGCGATCTGGGTGGCTGACCAGGTCTGCGGGCCTGTCCTGGCTGCCACTCCCCGTGCACCCACCGTCCTGGGGGCGCTGAGTGCTCTAGCTGGGCCGGGGGCTGCGCTGGTTCTCAGAGCCCCCCCCTTTGCCTTCCTGTGAGGAGTTCTCAGGCCACAAGGCCAGAGGGTGACCCTGCTGAGCAGCCTCTGCCTGGGGGAGAAGGGGTGTCCGTGGCCAGAGAGGGATCCCCCCAAGAGGCAAGAAGCCTCCCAGACCCAGGAGGGCAGGGTGGGGTGTCTCTTGGGCCCCAGGCTCACATGTGCACAGTGTACACACACACATCCAGATACACAGGTACGCACAATATGGTGCTCAGAGACCCAGACACGTGTGCACACCCAGTATGCCACATGCACAGGCACACCCAGGCACATGCAATATACTGCCCCTGTGAAAACAGGTGCACACAATATACTGCATGTGCAGGCATGCTCATGCACACACAATATACAGCACACACAGACACACTCATGCACACACATATACCACAAGTGTGGGTGTACAGGGCAGAAGTGAACTCTCCCACACACAGATGGGCCCCTCAACCACAGTGCCACCACCCCCCGCGACCCCCGCCTTGGGCTGTGCTTTGGAAGCCTCCATGTTCTCATTCTCACAAGTCACGTGCTTTGCAGTGTGGACGTGTGCTCTGTTCTGCCGTTGGCCACGAGGCAGCCCTGAGCTGTGCTTCTTAACGATGGCTTTACTGTTTCCAGAAACATCAGTGCTTAAGCTGCCTGTAGTGGTCGCAGTGTGACCGTTCTCTGTTGCCCAGGTGAAGCCGGTGGGGTTCACGGTCCATGCCATCGTCACCACCTCGGACTTGGAGCTCAGCCCCTCGGAGGTGGACTTCGGCCACTGCACCATCTACGAGGCCGTCAGGACCCAGGTCACCCTCTGCAACCGCTCCCTCCTGCCCCAGGAGTTCGGGTTCGTCGGCCTCCCCAAGGTACCACTGGGTCGGCCTGGGCCAGGGCAGGGTGGCGCCGGCACCAGGCCACTGCCGCTGCAGCCCGAGGCCAGAACCGTGGCCGACCGCCCCTGAGCGCCAGGGCCGCGGGCTGCTTGGTGCCTGCACCCTCCCTCTCCATTCCCTCTGGCCGGGCCTCGCCCGTCGCCTCGCCCCTCCCTGCACCCCCTTCCCTCTGGTCCGGGCGCCCCTGGGGCCCAGGCTCCTCCCCTCCCCGCCCTTCAGAGCCCACCCAGCCCTGGCCAGCACCCACCCCTCAGGCTACCCCATCCAAGGCCCCATCTCACACATGCAAGCTCACGCACACACTCACTCCTGCATGTTCACATGCACACACGTGTGCACACTCCTGCTCAGACACACTCACGTGCACACACTCATGCCTATTCCCATTTTCCCACACTCCGTGCACACACATACTCATACTCACCCGCGAGCACACATTTGTGCTCATCCCATTTGCACACATGCCTACACGCACTTTCATTCACACATGCACACACACTCATGCTCATACTTTCACACCCACCCAGTGCACACATTCATACACACTTGCATGCTTTGCTTATGCTCACACTTACACATATTCACAGACTTTTACTCACACATACACATTCTCACATGCTCACTCCCGCGTGTTCACACATGAACACATACACACATGCTTGCAGTTGCTGTCACTCACACGTGCACACATACACATGCATTCGCACACACACGCTCACATTCGTTCATACTCATGCAGTCATGGGCTCACCTGCTCATTCACTCATGTCCTCACTTTTGCACACACATTCTCACATGCACACACATGCAGATGTAGTCACATGGTCTCCCAGTCACAGGCGTTCAGACCCCTTCCACACATGCGTGCACGCAGTTCCCTCTGTGACACACCCTGGTAAAGTGCACCCTGCTCTCTCGTGTGCCAGTTTGTGGACGTTCAGCCCAACGATGGCTTTGGGACGGTTCAGCCGCTGGAGAGCCTGCTGCTCGATGTGCTCTTTCAGCCATCCAAGGTCGGCGAGTACAGCTTTGAGCTGGTCTGCAAGTCGGAGATCAACCGGTGAGCACAGGGGGCAGGGGCCAGGGGGCGGGGGGCCAGCAGCACCGGGCAGCCCCTCCCACGGCCTCCACGCCTCCTGCCAGCCCCCGGCCCAGCTGCCGGGAGTCCTCAGCAGCAAGGCCTTGGCTGCTTGGACAGGCCTGAGACCTGGGCTCCTGGACCAGCTGGGCCTGTGTGACTGTGTGTGCACATATTTGAGTGTGTGCCCGTGGGTGTGCATGTGTCTGTAAGTGTTTACTTGTGTAGCTGTATGTGTGTGCAGGCGTGTGTGGGTGCATGAGTGAGCACGTCCTAGCGGCAGCTGGACAGGGCGTGGACCCCCAGGCGCTGGGGGACTTGGGCCGGTCTCTGAGCCTCCCGGGGCCTCCACTTCTGCATCTGAGAAATGGGTCACCAGGGGCCCCGGGAAGGGGAAATGAGGACAAGGGAGGGGCCGAGTCTCCATAAGAGGCAACTGTGACCCTCCTCGGGTTGTCACCCTCAAGTGCAGAGGCCGGGAAGTCTGTGACAGATGGCAGGGGTCCTCCTTGCCCTCCTCGGGCCGCTGCTCCGCCTGCCCCTCCTCTCTGTCCTCTCTTGTCCTGTACCCTGGGGGCCTGGCCTGCAGCTGGACATGCACTGGGCACCCCATGGCAAGGCCTGGCACTTGCATGGGGAAGTCGGGGCACCTGGGGAGACGCGGCTCGAGGGGCTGGATGCCACTCACTGCTGCCTCCGGCCAGGGCGGCCGCCTGCCCCGCTGGCCTCCTGTCCCCCCGTTGCATCCAATGGAATGTTCACGGTTTGCTTCCATCGCTCACACCCCTTGGGAAATCTGTTTTATTCACGAGGTCCCTCCGTGCTCTAGAGTGTGGTACGCGGTAGGGGCCCCAAAACATTTGAGTGAATGTGTGTGTTAGTTTCTAAAAGAACAGTCTACATGTACATCTGAATTGCCAGAAAGTAAGACAGGGCTGCCTCAGAGAGGAATGCGGAAAGCTGGTGCTCAAGCTCAGAGCCTCTGTCACCTCCCCGGCACGTGCCTGCCGGCGCCCTGCACTGCCCTTTCTCCCAGAGGCCCCTCGGGGAGCTCCGCTCACAGTTCCATCACCTCTGCCTGGGATGCCCCCCAGCCAGCAGCAGTACAGTGCTGCCGCCCTCGCCTGCCTCGCTTCACCCTACTTACCACCTGCCTGAATGTGGCTCTCCACCCTCCACCTGCCCAGCAAGGGAACGAAAACTCACACCTGCCCACTTTCCTGTTAAACGCACATCCACACCCTCACGTGGGCCTGGGGCTTCCCAGCTAGCACACCCCACCTGTCTGTCTGTCCTGGAGGCCCTGACTTGCCTCCACACAGGTGTCTATCAGTGGGAAGTGGTATTTTGAGACCACGTCGGGGTCCAAGAAATGCCCCCTGATTCGGGGCCAATCCTGGGAGGTGAAACACCCCAGGAGCTCGTGCTGAAACCTGCAGTTGACATTCAGAGCTGTGCATCTTAGACCCATGTCTCCAGTTTCCTACCCTGAGGACGCTGACCCGGGTTGAACGGAATGATCACAGAATTACTCACCTGTTTTATCCCTCATTTCATGCAGAACTTTTCTTGTAAACAGCATCAGTGCCAAGTCAACACGTGATGCAGGGATAGCTGGAAATGCACAAGTAAAGAATGCAGTTGGCCCTACCGCAAACCGTACACCCAAAGTAACTCAGTGACCTAAATACAAGAGAGAAAACCATAAAACTTTCAGAACAGAGGGGAAAATCTTCAAGACCTTGTATTTGGCAGTAGATTCTTAGACATGATACCACAAGCACAAGCAACAAAAGAAAAATAGATAAATTGGACTTCATCAAAATTTAAAATGTTTTGCATCAAAGGACATTATCAAGAAAGTGGAAAGACAACCTACAGAATGGGAGAAAATTTTTAGAGCCCACATATCTGATAAAGGTTTAATATAGAGAATATATAAAGAAAAACTGCAGCTCAACAACAAAAAGACAAGTTGATTTAAAAATGGGCAAAGGACTTGAAGAGACATAGCTCCCAAGAAGATACAGAAATGGCCAATAAGCACAAGAAGATGCTCAAGGTCATTAGCCCTCAGGGAAATGCAAATCAAAACCACAATGAGACACCACTTCACATGCACCAGAATGGCTATTATTTTTAAGAAAGAAAAAAAAGGCAAGGATCAGGTGTTCGGGAAGATGTGGAGAAACTGGAACCCTCGTGACTCAGCTGCTTTGGGAAACAGTTTGGTGATTCCTCAAAATGTTCAGCCTGGAGCTACCGTACGACCCAGCAACTGAAGACAAGGATGCAAACAGATCCCCACAGCATGACATTTGTAGCAGCACTAGTCACAACAGCCAAGAGGCGGAGACAGCTCGAGAGTGCATCGGCCAATGGACGGATCAACAAATGCGGTCTGTCCTTTCGGTGGAATATAACTCAACTGCGAAGAGGAATGGAGTCCTGATACAGGCTGCAGAATGGTGAGCCTTGAAACGGTGCTAAGTGAAAGAAGCCAGACACAGAAGGACAAAGATTGTATGATCCCGCTTATCTGAAATATCCACAATAAGCAAATTCATACAAACATAAGTGGATTGGGGTTACCAGGTGTCGGGGGGAGGAGGCGCAGGGAGTCATTGCTTAATGGCTGTTTGGAGTGATGAGGAAGTTCCTGAAATAAACCGTGGCGGTGGCGGCACAGCCCCATGACTAACGGACGCCACTGAATTGTGCACTTCAAAATGGTTGTCACGTTTTATGCTACATGTACTTTACCGCAATAAAACTTATTAAAAACCACTACAGCAATGCGCCAACTAAACACACCGTGAACCTGTCTTCGCCTGCCCTCCCCGTCCTCTCCCGGTTGCTGGCGGAGGCGGCATGTGCCGTCGCTTCTCCGCACAGCGTCCCCACTCTGCGCTCGCCCGCACCTGCCTTGCCCCGTCCTGTCATGGGTGTCGCCCGTCCTGCTGGTGGCGCACGCTGTCCGCGACGTTTCTAAAGAACGCAGCTGGGAACAGCGTCCCTGACGTCCCAGCCGTCGGTGAGCACTGGCCTGCAGCCTGCACTCGCCAGCTGAGTAGAAAACTTCAATTCGTGCTCTTTCCCGCGCCTCTTAAATATGCTAACCTCCTGCCTCAAGCCTGTCCGCAGTGTCTGCTGCCAACCAGAATTCCTTTTTGCTTGGATATGTAATGGACTTTTTCCCTTTTAATTTAAAATACAGTAATTAATACAAGAATGCAGCTTGGTATCAGTTTTTTGCTTCAAGAAAGCTTCCTTGGGTTTTTAATATTTGTTCTATCTAGTCTCTAGTTTCCGTTTTCTTCTCTGGGGCCTCCTGTTACGAATATGACAGCTCTCCTTTGTCCTCCTATCTTCTCTACTCTCTTGACTCCTTTTCATCACTTTATTTCCTTTTTTCTTTACAAAGTTTTTATCTCCTGTTTCTCTTAAGGAATTATCTGCCATGTTCCTTCTAGTTGGCCTTCCTTTCTGAGATTTCTTTTCTTCTTTCTTGATTCCTTCCTGAGTTCTAAGCCACTCCGGAGTTCTCGTGGTTCCGACGAACAAAGTTGCTTCATGCCTTGCGGTATTTTCTCGGAGCCTTCGGCTCACTTTGAATGATTCCAGGCTGGTTTTCATCTTCCGCAGGCACGTCCTCGTCTGCAGGAACGTCACTCTGCTCCTTACCCTGTGTCCTGTAGCAGCTTCATCCACGATTTTCCCTCAGTCTTCCGTGGCTCACTTTCCCGAGCAGTTGTTCCCGAGAACTTCCCCATGAGTCTCGCTCAGGCAGCTCTTCTGACTCGATGGCTCCAGGGTGCCCTCTCGGGTTTGGGGTGTGAAACGCGGTCCCCGACTTTCTCTGCTCTGCCTCGGCCCCTCCTGTCGGCTGCTTCTTCCTTGTCTCCACGGCGCTGTCCTTTCCACTTGGGCTTTCTTCCCAGTGTGTCCCCAGGGGGACGTTCCTCTCACCCGCAGCCTCGCCCCAGCACCTCACGCGGGCAGCAGCGAGCTCTGCAGGATGATCTCCCGGCTGGGCAGACCCTGCTCACGGCTGCAACGGGCACCGCTTTGGCTCCCGTCCTGTCCAGGTTGGGCACCAGGTCCAGGCCGCAGTGGCTGTCCCCATGGCAGCCTCCCCTCCTCGGGAATGTCACTGCAAGGTGGCTTTATGGTCACCAGCTGCTGCCCCCACCGGTTCCACTGCCCCTGCCTTTCCTGACTCGGTCGCACACTGTCCTCGAGCCACCGTGTTCATTTTCACCTGTCAGCCCCCAACTTGGCTCTCGCCCCCCACTCCCTGCCACAGCACCCCCCCAGCCCCTGCTGCTTGGGGCCCCTCACTAGGAGGTCCTCGTGGGTCAGCAAGACGGCTGGTGCTCGGCCAGCTCAGCTGTGCCCACCTGGCCCCGGAATCCCACGGTGCACTCGTGCAGGAAGCAGAAGCACCACCGGACCTGGGAGACCAGCTGGCCCCGCGGCTTTTGGGTTTGCACCCTATTCTGTGTGGTTCTCGGAGTGGTTTGGGGGGATTCTGGCAGCCCTCATTTCTGAATCTGTGGGTTATGGCTGCTCCCCAATGAGGTGAAAATGCAATGATCTATGTAGGGGTCTCCCCCCTCTCCCCCCTCCCTTCCCTGTTGCTTTTTGGTGACAGTCAGCAGGAGAGAGGGAAAGGTTGTCTTCCTCCTCCCTGTTTATACCCGTCGCTTCCTCCATTTGTTCATTAATAACCTCTGCACTGAGTTGGGGGGCAAAGGTGGTCTGGGCCTCTCCAGTGGCCACAGCCAGAGCTTAGATTAGCATGTGCAGCCGGGAGCGACTCTGGAGAGGAGCTTGTCAGGGCAGCCGCCGCCTGCTCCAGCTCGTGGCGACAGCAAGGTGGCTGTGGGGGGGCCTCGGTGGCACTGGCTTGGTGGCCCAGCACCAGCGGGTTAGGGGTGGCCCCACAGACACGGACGCTGCAGCTGGCACAAAACCCAGCTGCCTCTGCAGGGCACCCCAAGGCCACGGCCCACGTGCGCCTGCAGCTCCGAGCCACGCTGCCATAGCTGGGCCCTGCTTTTCAAACCAGCCCCTCACCGTGCTCGAGGCTGACCCTGCGGCATCCACCTGCTGTGGTGAGGACCCAGAAGCCCAAAGCCTCCGGCCACCTGGCCAGGCCAGCCGTGGAGAGCCGACCAGCGAGGGTCAGATTATAGCTGACAGGGTCCGCACCGGGGGGGGGGTGTCCCCAGACCCTCCTCGCCGTCCCTGGTCAGGTCCACTGGACAAGGGAATGCGTGGGGGCCGTGAGGAGGCCTGTTCAGCCAAGGCACGGCTCTGGGGTCAGGGAAGTCCAGGGGGGAATGAAGAGTAGCGGACAGGTGGAGCTCACGGGACTTGCCGCTGGGCGGAAGTGAAGTAGGACAGACCCTCGCAGGGCGTTCTGGGCAGCGGGTGATCGAGATGGGGAAGGCCGGGGGGGCGCCTTCCTGTTCTCAGATTCTCCAAGCACTCACGGAAACAAGGTCGGGTACCCTCCAGAACAACAAAGCTCATACTTGTGTCACATTTTCCACCTGATTTCCCTTTTCTGAAGAAATCCCTCCCCAGAGCAACCACTACCAGGAATTTGGCCATGTCCTGTCAAACCCCAGGTTTTTATACTTCACCGTGTATTTTTAGTCTATTAACAGTATACACATAGAGGGTCCCTATATAGACAAAGATGGATGGATGGGGATGGATGGGTGGGTGGATGGGTGGATGAATGGATGGATGGGTGGATGGATGGATGGA
>PVKY010013089.1:0-11192 GCA_004027775.1 Bradypus variegatus | reverse complement strand
TGGCGGCTTAGGATTGGTGGCTGCTGTTGCTGGGGAGGTGGGCAGATGTGAGGTTAGCACTTTGGGCGGGAACTACTCTTTTGGCGCGAACTAACTTCCTTGAAGAAGGCTGGGGAAAACTAAGCTGTTGTTGCATCAGCCCTGGTAGCCATGTTGCACAAAGAACTTCATGCATGCTACCTCAATCGTCCCCAACATCACACCAGCCAAGAGAAGGTGGCTAGGATGAATGCATTAGACACAGAAAGATGAGGATGTCCTCTGGGTGCATTTTCAGGGTAGAGGTAACAGGACTTCTCCTTGTTTTGTATGTTGCAAGAGAGGTTTTGGCTTAAGTCACTACTGGAGGGTGGTGCCAATTACTGAAAAAAGAAAGTTGGGGTAGAAAAATAATACAGGTTGTACAGATTGGGGTGAGGAAGTGGGTTTGGAATCAATCATTTTATTTTGTCTACTTATTAGACATCCAAGAAAAGAGAGATTTAGCTATAATGTGTGGTATGGATGCTTTGCTGTTAACTGTTCTTGGTATTTTCAAGGAATGGGTGGTAAGACCTTGGAGAGGAAAAAGCCCTGGGTCACTCTAACAAGGCAGAAAGCAGGTCAGAGCTACTGAAGTGAAGTAAGCGTGTGGTAATCCCATCAGAATCCAGGTTCCAGAGTGAAAAGAAAATTTAGACCTTGGTTCTACAGGTCCTTCTAGAACTGGTGAAGAGTTTACATATACATTCCTGCAGAGGCCAATCCCCACTTTCCACATGTTCAAATGTTTGAGGTTTATGCCAGAGAAATGTTTCCAGTTGTTGGGGCTTTCAGAACAGATAGAAGGCAACAGAAATGAATGAGAATCAATGGCCGTGGGAGGGCCACGTGGAGGTAGATGTAGTTTGGAGTCCATCTCTGCTGACCTTTATCCCCTTTACAACAGTGGTATGGACATGTAATTTGCTTAAATATAAGATCTGGTTGAATTCTAGGGGCATCATTTATGAAGACAAGGCCTCGTCATCATCTCCCTTCTGAAGGGAGGGAGGGAGGGAACATCTTGCTCAAAGCAGGTGAGCACTGCCCACAAGAGAGGCAGGAAGATGCAGGAGAGTAGGAATCTGAAAAGCAGAGGTCTAGCCCTACCTCTGTGGTTAACTAGCTTTGGATAAGTCACTTGTATCTTTTGGCCCTGGCTTCCTCACCCAAAGTACAGCACTGGGCTACATGTGTGCGAAGGCCCCTTCCTGTTCCAACAGTCTATGAACCCATGATTAAGAGCATTAAAGTGTCTGCTGTGGTGGGACAAGGATGAAAAGAGCTAAGGGCTAGTATTAGAGAAGGTTTCCTTATGGGTCTCTTCTGACTCCGACATTGTAAGATCCCAGCCAGCACAGTAGTATGTGGCTTCACCTGTTTTGGCAACGTTATCTTATTACCAGGTTAAAGGTACCTTTATCTTTCTCGTCTGCCTCCAAGCTGAATTGGCCTTGTCTTGATTGTAACTCTTGGTCGAACTATAAAGGATTTGTTGGGACTCCCCTTCTTTTTGTTGACATAAAATGGCATTCTCGAGGAGAACTCCAGACAGTTTTCAATGTATGTGTGCTGTTCTGCCAGGTCTTCCTGTAAAGGAGAATATCCTGAGATATTCTCAGATTAGTGTCTCCATCTGAAAAGCAAAGGATTGAAATCAGAGTGACTTAAAAAAAAGATTA
The DNA here is from genome assembly GCA_004027775.1 of Bradypus variegatus. Taxonomy (NCBI): domain Eukaryota; kingdom Metazoa; phylum Chordata; class Mammalia; order Pilosa; family Bradypodidae; genus Bradypus; species Bradypus variegatus. Next base: position 9,489 of record PVKY010013089.1, on the reverse strand, counting down.
ACTCTGCAGACAAAAACAATGAAAAGTCAAGAAAGGAGAAATGTCAACCTATGAACCCAAGCCAAAGACACATCAGAATGGAGCCCGAAGTAGGACTAGCAATAGTGGCAGTTCCTGCTCTGTAGAAGCAGGGAAGTGGGGAGGAAAAAGTTTACTTCAGAACCATGAGAAGTCCTTCAAGGTAAGAACTGTTGCAGCATTACTTTTTTTTTCTTTCTTTCTTGTTTTATTTATATATTTTTGGCAGCAAAAGTTGTGTTTACTAAAAGAAAACCTGAACTGTGAACACACTTCACTGCTTCAGATGAAGAACCCCAAGCTAAATAAAGACCAATATTAAAAGCAGCAAAACTGGCTACTTTCTTAAAAGATACATAAAAAGAATCAAATGCTACAGTATAGGAAGACAATCACCTCCTTGTCATAAATTACAACTTCTTCCAAATAAAGAATATGACCCATCTGCCATACTGAATTGATATTTATTTCAGGACATGCCATGTCAAAATAGAAAAGTTAACCCTTGCCTTTAACAATAATATTGCATTATAAAAGCACTTTACAACTCCATCCTTGCCCCGACCTGCGGGACACACGTGGAGACCTGCAAAAGAACTGAGGCTGGGAGAAACAGGAGACGCGCAGAATGGAGACAAGACAGGCTTTCTGATCAAGTCTCCGTTTATTGAGGGAAATTTCAGGGTTTATATAGAGGGCGAGGGCGCGGGGTACAGAAGTGCGCGAAAAAACTGCAACTAGGCAATCTACCATTGGTTCTTAGCTGCAACTAGGCATTTAGCTATACGTTCTAGGAGACAAAGAATGTCTCAGCTATTGGCTTTAGAAGAGGAAGTTTAAAAGAGGAATTTTGGAAAACCCCAGCAACAGGCTGGGACCACAAACGGCTGATTTACTGGTGGGGCTGGTTTACGGGAAGGCGAAACTAAGATTAGAGAAGTTAAAACTTAACTATACTTACAAGGGAGGTGGGAGATAGACACTTAACTCTGCAGGGGAATTGAAACTTAGCTATGCTTGCAAGAGAGGCGGGGGCCCCTAGTTGCTCTGGCTCCTGGCACATCCTGTCTTTAAGCATAAGTTACTGGTATGTGGGCTAATGATTATCTGAAAGCATTTCTGTGTTCAGATCCATAATCCAAGTGCTCTCTGAATATTACAAAGTGACAATAAATGGGACGTGAAGGAGGAAGAGGAAAGAGTGGGGAAAAAAATTCTCCCAGTTGAAGGGTTTTGTTGTAATGAGAAGAGGAAGTATGAAGATGTTATCTTTTCATTTTTATACTGTGTTAAGTAATGCTTAAAACATAAATTCAGCAGTCTGAGCTATAACTCAGAAATTTTCTTTCTGCAAACAATGTATTTACAAATGTGTTTATTAACTTACACAGCAATCTCATGATAACTAGTAAAGAGGGTGCACTCCTAGTATATTTGTTTGCAATGTTTTAAGGGAAATACATATTGCCAGGGTGATCGAGTTCTAAATGGATTCAACAAAACATCGAAATGGTAAAAGTAGTTAAAAAAAGAAGGCAAAGAAATAAATATCACCGAAGAAAAAAGATAAATTGTAGCTTAAACATAAAACTAAATCACTGGTTAATTAACCTAACTATACAGATCTAATAAAAAGCAAAACCACCTGAAAGATCCAACATTAAAAAACAAAACAAAACACTAAAAAGTAAGGCATAAACCTGCATAATATTGTTTCATTTCCCTTCACTCCTTTCCCCTCTTCTTATTTGTACGCTTTTTCAAATCTGCCTATAGGGGCTTATAAGAAAACTGTTTCCTTCTTCATTCTGACCTCAAACATCCTGAGCAAAGTACCTGCTACTCTGCTGAGGGTTCTGTGTTGGTTAGTTTTAGATATTAAATTGTTTCTACTGCTTATAATAGTTTTGAACATAGTGCCAAATTTAAATTCATCCATTGGTTCTTCTTAAAGGAATTTGGCTTGAACAGTTCCTTGCCTGCACAGCGATTAAAGAGAAGGAAAGAAAACTCAAGCAAAAGTTACTGTTTAAAAAGGCCTTTCTAACAAATAAGAGTAACTCTAACTAGGAATTTTTAAATCTTGGGAGAAATAGTTCATTAGAACTTTTTATTTTACCATGAAGAGTTAAATATTAAAAAACTGTACTGACTTATTCACTTATCTCTCCCAGAGTCTAATAAAGCACATGTGAAAGGGTCATTTGTTTTGGTCAGAAATACATTTTGTTCTTCTACTTGTAAGTACTCAGTATGTTCATTAGGATTCGTTTTAAAAATGCACCAGAACCCTTTCCTCATTCAAGCACTGCCCACTGTGATAGCTGAGATTTGACCTCAAAGAAGGTCTAAGGAATTTATATCAGTACTCAAGAATAATTTTGGACATCTTGACCCAAGGCCTATAGTAAGTAGTATCCCTAAAATTTAAGGAAAATTCCAGTGGGTTTGGTCTGACTGCTGCCTTGCCATCTCCTGTTTGTTCTGAGGATCAGAGGGTGAGAATAAGTATTGGCTACAGGAGAGGTAAGAAAAACAGGAGAGATCAAGTAGGTAGGCAAATGCTGTTGCAAGTATTGCTCCTTAATCAAGCCACACTTATACTGTTGAGATTTCCATCATTTTGAAGCATACTGTCATAACATTAAAAAAGGAAAAAAATGTTAAGAAAATGTATCTAATTTTTAAAGTTATCACTGGAATATTCTGGAATCTTTGGGCTTTTTGTAAAACATAAATAATGAAGACACTTACTTTTTTTGGGCTTGTGAAGCTAACAAATCATCTCCACGAGACAAGCAGCAATGATGAACTGCGATACGTTATTACTGAAAGGAAAAGGTTCAAGCCAATATTCACACCGCAGTCCATGAAAGAGTAAGAGGGCCAAAGTAGTGAGCTTCTGGAGAAGGGCTGAAGATGCCATGAGGGATTAGCAGGAACAGCCTCCTTCACTGACGGGCTGCTCCTGAGGCTTTTCCAGTTTTATGTCGATCACGTCTTCTCTGCTTCTGTCCTGTGTGCTTTCCATTCCAGGCAAAGCTGCTGCAACACGTCGGAAGAGCTGCTTTACATTGTATCCTTGGAAGAGCTGCTTTACATTGTATCCTGCTTTTGCACTAACATAACATTCAGCTCTTCGGCTTTCCTCTCTCCCTCCTCAATTGACACTTGCCTCTTATCAGGAAGATCTGTTTCATTCCCTACTAGCATGATGATAACATCACTTCCTCTTTCTGTTCTGACAGCATCAACCATTTTGTAGTTTGCCGGCATGAGTTAACATTTGTGATATCGTAAACTACTACGGCTGCAGCAGAATCGCGGATGTAACCGGGAATGAGGCTCGGGAAACGTTCCTGACCGCAGTAACCCACAGCTGCAGCCTGATTGTTCGAGCCTCCAAATACATTGCTTTTGATAAAAAGTCAATGCCAACTGTTACCTGATAGGTGTTGTCAAAACTGTCATACATGAATCTGGTGATCAAGGATGTTTTCCCAACGCTTTGCTCCCCTAGGAAGACGAGCTTGAATTTCCTCGGCGATTCCCGAAGTCTCCGCCCGCGGCCCTGACGGAGCCGGAGGAGCTGCCGCCACCTCAGCCCGGAGACGCCCCGGACCGGCGCTGCTCCCACCGGCGGAGGAAGAAAGCGAGAGGAAGCGCCGGCGCCGAGCTCTCTTGACCCCTGCAGGGCCCAGGGGAGGAGCAAGGCTGGGGGGCAGGACTCCTCCGCAGACAGGCAGCCGCCGCCGCCTCCCAGCAGAGTCACCTAGCACCGAGCGAGGCCTGCGGCTGGGAAGGGAAGGAGGGCTGGTGTAGAAGGAGCCAAGTGTGTGCTCGGGGTTCCCAGGGAGGGCTTTAGTCCCTACCACAGCACCCGGCAGGGAAACTGGGATCAGAGAAGCGGAAGTGGCAAAGGCGGAGCCCGCAGACGCGCCTGGGACCTCTCCCACACCGCAGCTGTCGCCGCCGCAGCCGTCCTCAGCATTACTTTTACATGTTTCTGGTATAAAGGAACTATCTGATCCTGGGAGACAGCATCAAAACTCCTATGTTACAATGATCTAATGTTCACTTCCCCTTGGAAGCAATCCCAAACACCTTCCCTTGACTACTTTCTCATTCCCTGAGTTAACACATTTTTCACTATATTTTCTAAGAGTTGTGAGTAGCAATGCATGGCTATCATAAGAATTGGAAGAAAAGTACCACTATGCATATAATAACAAATGAGATAATCTCACAGCTTTATGCAGTATTATGCACATTTTATACATCAATAATTTGTCCAAAGTTCACAAAGTTTGGCAAACATTTACAATGACTTTATTCCTGTAGATAACTGTGGTGTTATTATACTCCGCTATGGATGAAGCAAAATGTTGAAGAAAAAAATTTCCCTTGATTCATTACCTGAGGTTAACATTATCTCCACTTAAAATTGGGAAAAACAGTGAGAAAGATTTAATAACTGTCCTAGATTTCACCATAAATAAGTGGCTGAGCAAGAATTTGAAACTCAGGTCTGTGCCATTCAAAAACCTTTGGATCTTCCATAACTCGTTCATTCATTCATTCATTCATCCACCCATCCATTCATTCATTCAAAGTCAACAAACCATTTTGAGTACTCAATCATGTTGCCTTCCCAGGAGACTTCCCATAGGTGGTGAAGCAGAGGCAATTCAGGACACTTCACAAGAGCCAGCCTGGGCCCCAGAAGGGTGACAAAGAGGAAAAGGGGCCCAGCGGAAAAAAATTAGTCCTTGGGCTTCCTGCTCAGGACCTTGGTGAGGACACATGCAGGAGAAATGCCCTCTTATCAACAACAATCTAGTGTGTCCAGGCGGTAGAAAGAAGGGTGTGTGCATGTGTGTGTGTGTACATGTGTATTCAGGTGTGCTGGGCAGGGGAGGGGTTTTTGTTCGGTTGCAGTGGAGCACTTTGCTACGGTGTATCCCAGCAGGCTCAGTAATATGTGCCTACATCCTCCTCAGCAACTCGGTGTATTCTGAGACTCGCAGCCAAATCACTCTGTTGTTTTCTTGCTTCAGATCTTTCCTCACTGACACCTTTGTCATAGACAATATTTTCATTTGATGAAATATACAGAATCCGTTCCAGAGGCTGGCCTGGCTTCTGCCGATACCAGTGTATATACATGTTTTTCTTTAAGACATTTGTTTTCACTTGGCTTTCAAGAAAAGCTGTATTTCCTTTTCTCTTGGTGATGGATGTCACAAGTTGTGTTATTAGAATGTTGCCACTTGTATCTGGAAGAAAAACAAAAGCAAAATTAGTGACATTTTGAAGTTTATTTAAAAGAGTATACATTTGTTCTCTATTCATAAAAAAGCTGGGAGTCTTAAGTTGGCATTTTCTTCCCGAAGAACTCCAGGTAATGGTGGAATTTGTTAGCTTAGCTTGCATGGCCATGTGGCTTTCTGAAGGTGTAGGGGGTTGACTGTTGCTTTCTATGGCCTTGAATGGGTAAGATATCTCGTAGGTAAAGCCAGCGCACCAGTCGGAAGGGAAGTCCCCGCAATGATGTGGAGCAGGAGGAGCGTGTTGCCTGCGCTTGTCGCAGAGAGGTGGCTGATACGGGGGTGAGCTCAGAGCAAATCTGAGGATGGGCTGCGGTAAGAGCCAGCGGTGCTCTGCGCACACAGCTAAGACGCGTAGTTTGCGGAAAGGGGATCCACGCACGGTATTTCATCAAAACACCCAGAATAGGCCTTTTAACTCCTTTGCCAGCAGATTTCCCTTCCTTACTACAAGACTTTTACCATATGAGGATGTTAAAGAATCCATTTTCACATTAAAAGACTGAAGCCCTTCATTGGTGGGGGAGGAGGGGAGAGAGAGAAAGAAAGCAAGGGGGAGAGAGAAACCCTCAAGTCTACATTTGATCTGTCTCATCAGTAACTTCATTGTTCATCACGACACTTTATCAGGCAATTACAGACACAGGCTGAATGGAGAGGTTACTTCATAATTTAGATAACCCAGCCAAAGGAAACTTTTTCCAATTATCTTATTTTTGAACGTCACCATGAAATGGAAACCTTAAAAATATCGTGCCCTAGGAGTGCCATAATATACGTTAAAAGCAAAAAACATTGTATGAAAACCATTGCTATTTCCTATTATAAAAGAAATGGCTATTTGATACGGATCATAAAAAAACAAACCAAAGAGAAAACAATCACTTTTTGCCTCACAGCCTGACTCAGACACAACTACTATTAACGATTGGGTGTCTTCCCTTTCAGACTAATTTCTGTTTATCTTTTTAATCTGCTTCACACAGATATGATAATCTTATTCCATTTCTGCTCCACCCTTGGCACTTAACATGGTATCATGAACATTTTTTTACTCTGTAATTACTTCCTAACAGGGTTCTAACTCTTAGCAAGACCCCCCTGGCTGTCAGATCACAAGGGTTCCACTTAGTTTACTCATTTTACATGGCCAGTGCCACAAAATGCAAGAGGAGAACAAGAAATTAATGACTTAATTTGTCACTTAGTTTTGACCCCTATTGTGTGCTAGTCATTGGGTTCAGTGCAGTGTATAGAGTGGTGGGAAAAATCAATGTGGTCTTAGGTTCATGAAGCATAAGGGCCAGTGGGAAGTAGCTTAAGAGACAAGCCATCTCACTAACATATATATATTATATATATTTATGGTTGAGATGTGCTTTGTAGGGAAAGCACAAGGGCTCATGTGGGAAACTAACAGGAGAATTAATTTGGATTGGGCAATTCAGCAATGGCATTGAAGGAAGTGACTTTTAAGACAAACATTTGAAGCATAGAGAAAAGAATGCAGGAAAGCTTGGCATGGCAAAGAGTGGGCAGATTTGAGAAATTGGCAAATGGCTAGTGAGGGTGAGCAGAGAGGAGGTATGAGGTGGAGTGAGAGAAGCAGGTGGGGGCTAGATGAGGCCACCCACATCTTATGGGCCACACTGAGGTGTGATAAGATCTGATTTCTGTTATGAATGAAGATCACTCAGACCCTGAGAGAGAAAATGGTGACAGGGGCAAAATTGCATGAGTGTTGGCAAGAGTTCTTACAGCTTATGGGTGGTAGGGGAACGAATAAGGATAACGGTCAGCTTCAAATTCTAGTGTGCAGGGGAAGGGGCTGTACTGGTGATGGGTGGATGGCAGAGATGGCTGGTTATCACCTCGGTGGGTGGAAGTGACTTTTGGAGCATAGGACTCGGGGGAGGAAGGACAGATGTTTGGTTTGGGCATGTTTTACACCTGATAGGGCCCTGCTCCTTCACTTTCCTTCTGTTCCTCAAATGCTTTCCTGCCGCAGTGCCTCCACACTGCTGCCTCTTTCTGAAATGCTATTGTGGTAGACAGTTAAATGATTTGCTTTCTCAATTTATTCAGCTCTCTGTTCAAGTGTCACCTCCACAGAGACCATCCCTGACCTACCCACCTAAAATGCCATTCGCCATCACTCCAAGCCACCCTGCTGCATTTTCTACTTAGCAATTCCCACAATCTAATATTTCATAGTTCATACCATCTCACCCACCAAAAAAGTAAAATTTTTAATTGTCTCCCTCAGTGCTTTATCCCCAGCACCTAAAACCATGAAGACCCTTTCTAGATACTCAAAAACAAACAAAAAACACACACAAAAAACAGTTTTACAAATGAGTAAATGAATGAACAGTCAAAATAGATGCTTTTATTCTTTTAGCATCATTTTTTATGTTGCAAAAATCATTATTAGGTTTGCATTAAAGTTATAGTTTAATTTAAGAAAGACTATATATTGTTACATTATAATATACATTCATTCATTTATTTATTCAAGCAAAAATATGTATGGAACAGCTTTTTTTTGGGGGGGGGCCTCTTTCCTAGGCCTCAGTTATACAGTGAAGAGCAAAAGAGAAAAAGTCCCTGTACCCAGAAAGCCTAAAATAGAATATATTTTAGCTTGTTAAATCTTTTAGGTCTCCAAGTATAGTTTTATGACTTTCTTCATATAGATCCTGAATATTTCTTTTCTTGAATATTATTCTTGCTAATTCCATCTTTAGACATTTTAGGTACTGGTTGCCAATGAGATCAGGATTTTAAAATTTATCATGTCTTTTAATATTGTATTGTTGATACTGTGTTCAATAATTGTTTTTTTGGGGGGTATACCTTTATATTTGACTATAATAAAATACAGTCCTTAGATTTAATACTCTTTGAGTTAAAATTCAGTTGATTTCCTTGGGTTCAGTGATGACACTTTGATGTCTTCCTTTCTAAAGTTTAAACCTCTTATCTGGTTTCATTGTCTGAATGCATTGACACTTGAAGATTAGAACAACAGCATTGGTGATGCGCACTCTTGTTTTGTTCTTTGACATAATCAAAATGTCTCTAGGGCAGCATTTCCCAGAGCTGCACTATAGAACCCTGGCTACGCAGTTAGTGGGTGTTCTATAGCAAAAACAGATCTGAGTCAAATAAGTTTGAGAATCCACATGATTGTCTTTACTACTGGATTTCTCTCACAACCTTTAATATGCCAGTGTGTACTTTGATGCTCCAAGAGGAAGTTACATATTCTGGTCTTTTCCAAAACTGTTTGATTGTGGAATCCTTTTTGCATGAGCTAGTGTGTCTTAGGGCATGCTTTGAGAACGGCTGCTATGTTTCAGCATTCATTCATTCATTCATTCATTCACTCAGCAAATACATATTGTGTGTTTTTCATGCCCAGTGTTTAAGGCGTAATGGTGATCAGGACAAACACTGCCCTCATGGGAATTTCATCTAATGGGAAAAATTATTAGCTTAATTATTACCCAAATGAGATATCATTAAATATGTGATAATGAGAATTAACTTTTATTGAGGGTGTATTATTTGCTGGCATTGTTCAGCGTGCTTTATCTATATTAATTCATTTAATTCTCACAACCCAGTGAGGTAGGTACTCTCCATTTTACAAATAAGGGATGAAAAACTACTTCATCTCAGAATAATATTCTTTCAATATGTCATTGTTAAATATGGTCAATTAATAATGTTAGTCTTATTTTACATCTATATAACTAAGTTTCCTTTTTTTTTAGTTGTCACTGTTAGGTTTTAGTTTATCCTACTTTGGGAAATACATTGGATAAGTTTTAGCCCTTTTCTTACACTCTGGAACATTTTAAATAACTTTGAAATCAAGTATTTACCTGAAGCCTTAATGAAATTACCAGTTAGATTATCACAGCAATTAGAGAAGAAAATCAGATTAAGCTTACCATAGTCCCATATTTGAAACTGTCCATAAACTATGCACATAAAGACAAAGAAGAGAATGAAAGGATAAACACTGAAATGTTAACATTGGTTATGTCTGGGTTTTGGTATTTGGGCTGCTTTTGCTTTTCTTTTTGATAGTCTATATTTTGTAATCTGTCTATAATGTTCTTATGCACTATACATG
>PVKY010013088.1:0-11182 GCA_004027775.1 Bradypus variegatus | reverse complement strand
GAAATAACACAAGAGTGAGATGAAATTTAGCAAAAATTTGAACAAAACATAAATGTGTTTATTACTGGCTAGAGTGAAAAAAGTAAGTAATGTACTACATTTTGGCTATAGCATTGTAAATTGTCAATAGATATCAAAGATTTTACAATATCCTACATTATTTTGTGCAATACACACAACAGAGAAAGTATTCTAGGGATCCAGAAATACCTTGATGCATGATAAAGTTCTCTGTGGTTTTAGCAACAATGGCTCATTGTTAGATATGACTCCTCAACAGAATGATGTTCTTTCATGAAAAATAATGCTTTTAAAAAGTTTATAATGATTTTGGGAAATGCTTAAAATTACATTATTAACCATGATAATATATTTAAATATGTGGAATATTTCAAAAATAAAAATAAGTGAACAAAAATTTACATATAGATAAAAGAATGTGATAGAATGCACTAGTAGTGTTTCTTTCTGGGTGGCAAAAATTAAGAGTACCTTTTCCTCCTCCTTCTCTTTTAAATATTTTCTAAAATCTCTCTCATCACCATGGGTAATCTTTATAATTACTTTATTCCTTCTTTTCCTTAGAGGATTTGCTGATCACAACCTTGGTCAAAACCAGAGCAAGCCAATTTCCCTTCCCTTCTGTTCCTTTTTAGTTCTCCAAGGTCTGAGCACTCTGGGTTCTGAGAGGAGACAGTGTGGTGTAGGGGAGCGGTACAAGCTGGGGGTTCAGAAGACATAGATCAGCACTTGTTCCCTCACAACCTAGCTTCTGTGAGGCGGGACAGGCCACCCTCTCAATCAGAATGGTAGCATTTTAAAACCCAAGGAGTTTGGACAAGGTTATCATGACAATCACTTCTCTCCTTTTTAGCAGAGAAAACATGAAGGGATGGTCTAAAGGGGTTCTCTGCAGTCCTCACATGGATGAGATCCATTATTTGGTTTCTGAACCCACACTTAGGATTGTGGAAAATTTCCAGGTCAGAGAAAAGATTATGAATCCATAGACTTTCCACTGCATTTTTTCCCTCTTTGTAGGAACTGCCTTTAGCATTTAACATGTGAGTCCATCAAAGCAGGAGGAGGAGGACTGGGTGATGCAGGGGGAAGGGCCAGATGCCCTGTTAGGATCCTGTTGCTTCTCTCTGCCTGCTGTGTTGGGATGTGGTAAGAGTTTTGGTAAGAGGCTATTAGCCTCCTTTGATCTAGTTATTGTAAGTTTCCTTTACTTTGTGGTTTTAGTTCTTGGTCATTTAAGAAATAGTTTTTGGACACTCCTATAGGTCTGGGAATATAGACATTAAGCACACAGAATTTCTGCTTTCAAGATACTTCCATTGTAGAGTGAGGGGTGGAGGGAGACCATATACTGCACGGTGTGCAAAGTTTTCTCGTGGCAATAAAATCTGGGCCCTATGGGAATAGAGTGGAAAGCCTTATAATTCAGTCTAGGAAGGCTGAAGGAGGTTTCTGTGTTTTGAGGGATGTGTGAGAGTAAGCTGATAGAAGAATGGGAAAAGAATGTATAAGACAGGGATAGCACAAGGAAGGCAATGAGGTGTGAATTGTTTATCGGCCCCCCACACCCCCAAATCTGAGTTCACTGCTTGTTATGGTTTAAATGTACAGACACACTGAACAGGCTGAGCAGGAAAAAGAGGTTTATTTATGCCAGTGGCATGAGGGCAGGAGAAACTTCTCAAATCTGCCTCCTACAGTAGTGATTTTTCAATTGGCATTTATTTACGTTAGAGAAAAAGAAAGATAATCATCTTGGCTAACAGGTAATAGGGGTCTGGAGAGTGTCATTAGTTCCCTGTCTCAGTTACTTAATACTTCCTGTAGGATTTACATCCTCTGTGACACATGTGGGCCTGATGCCTCCAAGTCTGAGGGGATAGATGAAAGCTTATTCATATCTGGGTGTAGGGTTTACATTTACATATTGCTCCTCTGTGAGACTGAAAGCTCCAATTCACAGTTTGCTTACAGTTTTAAGGTTACATTTAAAAGGCTACCACTACAGAGTGAGCATGACTCATTCAGGAAATTTAGGATAGTTTAATATAGCTAAAAAACATAAGGGTTGGGAGATGAAGGATAATGTGGGTAGGTCAGTAGGTCCCGGGGACTCATAATGAGGCTGAAATGTTAAGATTTTGTCTTGAAGGTGAAGAGGAGCCTCTGGAGGATTTTGAGCCAGGTAATACCATGACCGAATGATTGAATTTTCCTAAATATCACTGAGGCTGCAGTGTGGACAATGAAGCAGGTATCTGGGGAGATGTGAGGCAGGGAGAGACCAGGTATGACACTGTTGAGGCAATTTCACTAATTGTTCTAAAGTGACTGCTGAGAATTATGACTGGGTCATGGGAGGTGCTCAAAAATGTTTTTGGAATGAATAAATGAATAAATGGATAGATGGATGAATACTAAATAACACTATCTGAAAAGATGCAGTGACTAATTTTGGAACTACGAGATGGAGTAGTACAGGGAAAAGTCAAGGATGACTCCCATGTTTCTCGTGCATCGTGGAAGAATTTTCTGAGGGTAAATATAGAAGGGGGGGCAGATTGAAGGAGGATGAGGTGATGAGTTCAGTTCTTAAGAAGATGCCTCCATGTGCATTGAGAAGTGTGGCTAGGAGCTGGAAGGGTGATTTTAAAAAGGAAACTGTAAAAACACTTAGGGGAATTATTTTCCTATAACTGGTTATTTTTAATAAACTAAATTAACATATATGTATCATTTTTATTATTAAAAACTTGAAGTTATTTTCAATTTGAAAAAAAGAATAGATTTTTATTGGTTACAAAGTAAGAGATGTAATGTTTTGGGACTATTATCTATCATGTAACTTTTTTTTTACCATGTTTATTATAACAGATACAGTTCCCATCTGACTAGCTTTGTTTCCACTTTCCCCTTCCACAACTATGTTCACTGGGTTTTTCCCTTATATTTAAGAATCAGTGTACTGTCAGCACCCAGGCCCATCAGTTCTTTTAAGTCCATTCTCACAGGGGGCAAGTGGATTTCAATAATTTATACAAACAAGTGGGTTATGCTCAATCACTGCAATTTTAAGCTACTGGACACAAGAGGAAAAGCACGATAGCAACAGTGCCTGAAAAAAGGAAATAAAGAGGTGCCTTAAAAAATGGATAAAATCAGGTTGAGGATTTCAGAGGGAAATGGAACACACAGGAAATGAAAGACATTTCTCTGCAAAATAAATGGAGAAGCACTGCTCTTGATCAGGGCAAGTGTGGAAACAGTTGTTTCATGATCTCTTGTACACTGTCCATATGATTCAAAATCATATATCCTTAAGGCACAGATCTCCTGGAGCTTGCACTAAATTTTTGAAAATGCAAGATTTCTGAATGCTAGATTAACTCTCCAATTTTTTTTTCAAAGTTAATTTTGCAGACAGATTTACACGTATAAGGCTAGGTATTTAGCCACCTCATCACTGACTAGTGTTGGATGTTTAAATTCTGTTACACATTTGCTTCCCATGGCTTCACTCTACAAAACATATTTACAACATGAATACATCTACAAGAAATCTACATTTCAAGATTTTTACAAATCAGTCTTGTAGATTTCCCCTGAACTGACTCTTGCAGACCCCATTCCCTTGTCATTTCCTTTGCCCAGCTTAAAGGTCCAAAGTCCATGCAACTGTTATGCCTGCATTTTTGCATGATCTGTGGCCATCCTTGAATGTGTTTTATGAGCTATTCACTGAAGTGTGCTGCTAACGTATGTGCTAATGAATATGTAGGTCGGGCAGATGAATTCTGTGGCACAGCTGTTGCATTTGATGCACTACTACTCGAAGTATGATTTGAACCCAATGATGGACTACTCTGGGTTGAGCACTGAAGACTTCAAGGAGAGAAGTTCCATGATCTTGCTGTTTGCCAGCAGTTACATGTTGCTGAGTGGCCTATTGTGAAACTGGTTCTTGCTTACCTATTGGCCTACTAACATTTGGATGTGATGAAACAGGAGGTGTACTCATCAAAGGTTTGACAGGGACTGTGTTAGTTTGAGGTGTGCTTATTCTTGGAGACACATAAGATCTTGGGGATGACACATCAGATGTTGAAGACATTGGAGACTGGTTAGATGGTTGCATTTGCATAGAAAGTTGAGCAGCTTGTGAAATCAGAGAAGTTATGTTGAAAGTAGAGGGTCCAGCAGTCAGAAATTTATGAATTATAGACTACAGTGAGGCTTGTGTCAGCTGCTATAAGAACTTAATTTATCTTGCATATATCTCACATCAAATTATTAAGCTTCAGCATAGCTTGCAAAGCAGAAAGCAACTGTGTAAGAAGATTTGGGTCCTGTAGTAAGGGAGGTCTTGGTGACTGTGGGACAGGCAAAACGGGGACGGCAGGAGCAGATGTTAGAGGGGCAGGTGTGGGATTCAGTTTGGAGGCAGACGATGTGGAAGGCGTTGTGCAAGAATGTGATACCAATTTGTTCCCTGATGTACATTTCCCACCTGCAAACCTACTGGTGGCTGTTGCTTGCATCACCTCTCTTCTGTAATTTTGAGAAGCCATTAACTGCCATCTTATTTGCTTCTTTTTGTCTCTGTTCTCTTTCAAGCCACTCTTTTGGTTTTCCCCATTGTGAAACTTCTGTTCCACAGTTGTGGTAGTACAATATGCTCAGTGCAATAACATGCTCAGACCAGTCCTCTGCAGTATCATAAGGTGCATCTGAAGTTTGCTTCCATTATTGTTTGGATTAGAACACTGTGAATCTGAACTATGAAGAGCACTGTGGTTGTGTGAACTTTCTTGTGGAGAGTAACGGGTCATTTCATTCCTCTCTCTAACTCTGTGAGTCTGCACGTTTTTGGCTTTTCTGTGACCTGTGCTGTCACCGAATTTGTTTTCAGGACTACCGGATCTCCGCGACGTTGTATTTGGTGAAGGATCTGCGCCGTCTCACATCTTTTCGTGACGGTGACCACCACTGGTGCGACTTTTCTATCGTATCTCAGTGCCTGGTAAGGCTGCGAGCCCGCCCTCCGGTCCTGACAGCCGTCACTGCGTCTCTGCGGTTTCCTTTCGTACTCACCTTCAAGGCCCGGGCTGTGAGTGCGGCGGGGAGCGGGGAGCGCGGCCCCGAGAGGCGGGTGGGCGGCGGGGCGCCTGCACCAGGCCCGGGAGTTTCAGCAGCTCCCAGCGACCGGCGCTGGCGCCGCTCCGGGGCCGTTTCCCTCCGCCCACGCCACTCCCTGTCCACGCGGCGGGCGGCGCCAGCTACAGGGCGGCAGAGGCGGACCCGGGGAAGGGGCCACTGCCTGCCCTGCTTTCCCTCCCTCCCCAGTGGCCGCCGCTGCTAAGGGCCACCAGCCGCATTCCGGCAACTCCTAAAACGTAACTTAAGTTTTTCAAAATAAGCAATTAGAAACCCAGAAAATGATTTGCATTGTTAAACCTTGCTTTGATTTCCAGGATTTGGGTTAATTATATTCCACGAACATCGATTTTCTCCAATGTCTTGAAATGTCTTGAAAGTGGCATGAAGTAGGCACTTGTACGACATGACATAAATTATCTTCGAACTGTTACCTCATTAACCCTGGAGAGAGGCCGCTCAGTCCATGTTACCCACAGAACAAACAAACCTCCTTGGTTCCTTGAAAGGCATTCGCTGCTTGGGCAGAATCCATGGAGTTAAAAAGGAGGCTGGCTTGGGAGTTGGAGTCCAGATGTGGGGAAGGGGACTGGCATGTTTGACTCTGTGTCTCTATCTTTATGTATCATGAGTGGTGTAACAGAGGATCAGTTTGGATGTATGTGACTAAATACCTTCTAGAGAAGCACATTAGCATCACAGGAGGTGAAGTACATTTTTCTCCTACTTAACCAAAGTCATGATGTGGCATTCTGGCCACATTACAGAGAAAGTGGCTCTTGAACACACTGTTGAAATAGTGTAATTGTATAATGGATGGTAGATATGTTGAAGTTGATGTCACTGGTACACTTCTTTTAAAACATCTTCAGGTCTTACTCTGTACCCTGACTTTTCATTTCCTCTTTGTTCTGGCAATCAGGGATTTTCTTGCTTTCTTTCAGGTCCCTTTTTCTCTTTAACAACTCCCCCCCTCACCCCCTGCTCACTTAATCCTCTGTATGGTCTGAACATAGTACTATTATTTTTGAAGCAATTTGGCCGTATATATTAAGGTATTCACATGCAACTTCTAGTTTACAGATTTATAGTAAAGTGTCCCAAGGAAAAAGCAGGTTTTTTATTTTATTTTATTTTATTATGTTTTTTGAGAGGGCAAAATTTTGGAAGCAACTTAAATGCTTAACAATAGCTCATAGTAGATTAGTAAATCATGGTATTTTTAGTCCATCGTTCATAATGCAGACATAAAAAATGATGAGTATAAAACCTACAAACTACATGGAAAATGCTTGCAATATAATTGTAAGTAAAAAAAAAGAATAAGAATGCAATATCCTATGTTATGACTGTATTTATCAAAACAATATATCTTTGTTGATAAAGAACTAGAAGGAAATACAGAGAAATAAATCTTTTCAGATAGTAACAAAATTATCTTGTGCCTGTAGGTAAACGTCTTTTTACCCAACTCCTTGCTGCATCAGAATTGATGAACAGTCCACGAAACATCACAGAATTTTTTATGCTGGGACTCTCACAAAACCCCGAGGTCCAAAGAGTTTTATTTGTGTTCTTTTTTATAGTCTACCTGGTGTCTGTTGGAGGAAATGTACTTATCATGAGCACCATTATCTTTAGCCCTACCTTGGGCTCCCCTATGTACTTCTTCCTGGCTTGTTTGTCTTTTATTGACGCTTGCTATTCCTCATGTATGACTCCTAAACTCATTGCTGACTCCATGTATGAGGGGAGAGCCTTATCCTTTGAAGGCTGTCTGGCTCAATTCTTTGTTGCCCATTTGTTGGGAGGAACTGAGATCATCCTGCTGACGGTGATGGCCTATGACCACTATGTGGCCATCTGCAGGCCTCTGCACTACACGGCCACCATGACCAGGCATCTCTGTGCCCTGCTGGTGGGGGTGGCTTGGCTGGGGGGCTTCCTGCATTCATTGGTTCAGCTCCTCCTCATCCTTCAGTTGCCCTTCTGTGGGCCCAATGTGATTAATCACTTTGTCTGTGACTTGTACCCTTTGCTGGAACTCGCCTGCACCAACACTTATGTCACTGGTCTGCTGGTGGTCGCCAACAGTGGTGTGATCTGCCTGTTGAACTTCCTCATGCTGGCTGCCTCCTACATCGTCATCCTGCGCACCCTGAGGTCCCACAGTGCAGATGGGAGACGCAAAGCCCTCTCCACCTGTGGGGCCCACTTCACTGTTGTTGCCTTGTTCTTTGTGCCCTGTATATTTATTTACATGCGACCATCATCTACTTTGTCCATAGACAAAATAGTGGCTGTGTTTTATTGTATTCTGACACCCATGTTCAACCCCCTTATTTATACCCTGAGGAATGCAGAAGTAAAAAATGCTGTGAAGAATCTCTGGACAAAATGAACAGTGGTGATGGAGGACATATGGCACGCAGGGAAAGAAATAGTTGAGCCATTCATAGTAACAATACCTGTTGCCACTATGGGAGCTGAGAGATCATCAAAAGTTTTCAGAACAAAACTGATTTGAATGCTTGTATTTGTTTCTAATCTCCCCATTCCCCAATTTATTGTCCAGGCAAATGCAAATGATTATATGCCACTTCAATTTCTTCTTAACAGTTTGTCTTAGCCCACAGAGCATGGGAGCACCACAATGTTCTCTCCCTCACCTGTGTTTGAGATGTAGCCTTCATCCACCTGGGGTGCCAAGTCTAGGATAAGCAGAATCTCCTTATTGATCTCTGTTGGCAGTCAAGCATGAACAAAATCAAAGTCATTGAGATTTGTGGTTGCTTTTTAATGCATCATTACATGACCTGTTGTTTTAGTTACCTTGGCTGCTCAAGCAAATACCATGAAATGGGTGAGGTTAAACAATGGAAAATTAAAAAAAAAATAACTTTATAAAAAAAAAATTCCAAACCAAGCAAAGGAATAGGAAAAACAAATATTCTGAGATAATGTCATTGCTTCACTGAGGAGCTGGGGAAAAATGTGGAAGTGTTGGACTTCCTCACCTGGATTGTTGCTAATGTTCTCACAGACATTGAGGACTTGCAGTTTGGTATGCCAAGCTCTCTATCTTGGTGCTGGCCCTTATGGAGCTGGTAACTGCAAAGGAGAGACTAAACCTGCTTATAACTGAGTCTAAGAGTCTCCCCCCTGAGTACCTCTTTGTTGCTCAGATGTGACCCTCTCTCTCTACCTAAGCCACCTTGCCAGGTGAACACACTGCCCTCCCCACTATGTGGGGCCTGATTCCCAGAGGTCTCAATCTCCCTGGCAATGCAGGATATGACTCCCAGGGATGAATCTGGACCCAACACCATGGGATTACGAACATCTTCTTGACCAAAAGGAGGATGCAAAATGAAACGAAATAAAGTTTCAGTGGCTGAGAGATTTCAAATGGAGTGGAGAGGTCACTCTGGTGGGCACTCTTGCACACTATATAGATGATCTTTTTAAAGTTTTCATATATTGGAATAGCTGCAAGTGAATACCTGAAACTATCAAACTGAAACACAGTAGCCTCGACTCCTGAAGACAATTGTATAACAATGTAGCTTATAAGAGGTGACAGTGTGATTGTGAAATCCTTATGGATCACACTCCCTCTATCCAGTGTATGGATGGATGAGTAGAAAAATGGGGACAAAAACTAAATGAAAAATAGGGTGAGATGGGGGGATGATTTTGGTGTTCTTTTTTACTTTTATTTTTTATTCTTATTTTTACTTTTTCTGGAAAAAGAAAAATGTTCAAAAATAGATTGGATGATGAATGCACAACTATATGATGGTACTGTGAACAGTTGATTGTATACCATGGATTATTGTATTATATGTGACTATATCTCAATAAAACTGAATTTAAAAAGGCAGGTAAGGATATCAATAATTTAACAAATCTCAGTACCTTCCGTCATTGACTTGGTACAGCTGTCCAGATTATTTTGGTTTTTTCAACATCTGATGCTTGTCCTCCAGGTTATACTCAGACTAACATTTACTTTATTAAGACAAGATCTGGTTAAATTGCAAATAGTTTTGATCTATTATGCACACCACAAAAGACATGTTCTTATAATCCAGTCTTGTGGTTGGGATCTCATGATTAGTTCTCTCTGTGGAGATGTGACCCAAAGAATTGTGAGTAGGGTTCTTTGATTAGATTCTTTCCATGGAGATGTGACCCAACTCATACAAGGTGAATTTTTATTAGTTTACTGGAGTCCTTAAGAGAGCTGATACAGACTGAGATGCTTAGAGAGAAAACACCCAGAGACTTTTGGAGACCACTGTTGAACCCAGAACCAGGAGAGAAGCTAAGAGATGAAATCCAGAGTTTGCCCCAGAAAAGCTAAGAGAGGACCCCTAGACATTTAGGGAGAAATGCCCTGGGAGAAACAAGCAAAGATGCACAGGAGCTGAGAGACAGAATCTAAGACAGAAGCCCAGAGACATTTTGGAGGCAGCAATGGAAACCAGAAGCTAACCCAGGGAGAGGCCCAGCAGACTCTGGCTATGTGCCTTCCCATGCGACAGAGGAACCCCAGACGCCATTGACCTTTCCTCAGAGAAGGTATGTACCTCTTGATGCCTTAATTTGGACATTTTCATTGTCTTAGAACTGTAAAGTTGCAACTTAATAAATCCCCTTTATAAATGCCAATCCATTTCTGGTATTTTGCATTCTAGAAGCTTTAGCAAACTGGAACACCTGGTATTCTAACTCTAGACACCAGAATATTGATCACCATAGTTATCGATGCTTCACTTATACCTAATTTCTGTCTACAGTGAGATCAGAAGGAAACTGTAGGAATTGAGAATACAGCAGAATAAGATGGGGAATAATTGAACCCAAGTTATGGAACTGTATAGAATAGAGTTATATGAAAATTAGCATAAGCATGATTATACATAAGAAATTATAATAAGCTGTGAAATTCTGAAATACATGTCAAAATATTATGTACATGTGACCTCATATATATACACATAAATATGATCTATCATTTATTGAGTTTGAGTCTAATAGGCATTGTGCTAATGACTTTATAGACAGGATCTCATATTGTTCTCACAAGGAGGAGACACGCTTGTCTTTGAAAGTGAAGAAACTGCTGTTCATAGAAGCTTGAGTTGGTTAAAATATTGAGCTGGAATTTAAGTCAAGCTACTTCCATCTTCAAGTCTGATCTTGGCAAATTGTAGAGTGCTTCATGATCTACTGATCTTCCTCTGCATGTTTTGTTTATGTCCTCTGCTTGTAAGGCTTCCTTTCATCAATATTCTTATTGTCAGTTTCTGATCATTCATTTGTTCAAATTTATTTAAAATTCAGAGTCATTGATCTAGTATATCATCATGGAGTCTTTCACTCTCTCTAATCTACTTGATAAAATGCTTGCTCTAGGCTACTTGTTATGATGGGATGGCTTGGCTTTCTACTTATGTGTCTAATTCTCATTTGAGCCTTTTGAGTTCCCTGTCATGGATATTCTGCTTGAGGGCTGCATTTTGTTGATACTACGGTGTTCCAGTTTGCTAATGCTGCCATTATCCAAAATTCCAGAAATGGATGAGCTTTTATAAGGGGGTTTATTTGATTGCACAGTCAGTCTTAAGGCCGTAAAAGTGTCCAAGCTAAGGTGTCCACACAAGTATACCTTCACCAAAGGAAGGCCAATGGTATCCGGAAAATCTGTTAGCTGGGAAGGCATGTGGCTGGCATCTGCTGATCCTGGGTTGTGGTCCAGCTCCTCTCTCAGTTCCCGTGCTTTCTTGAACATGTTGCTCTTGGGGCATTTTGTCCTCTCTTAGCTTCTCTAGAGCAAACACTGTGCTGTCATCTCCAAAATGTGAGCAAAAGTCTGCTTTCAATGGCCTTCTCCAAAATGTCTCTCTTAGCTGCTCTCCAAAATATCACTCTTAGCTACTCTGAGGTCTTTCTGTTTGTGAAGCTCTTTTATAGGACTCCCGTGATTAATTCAAGAGCCACC
>PVKY010013087.1:0-11171 GCA_004027775.1 Bradypus variegatus | reverse complement strand
GTGGATGTGGCTCAGAGGTGAACTTAATGCTCGATGGTCCCCTTCTCAATTAGGGCCTAAGTTATGCCCCTGTAGTAGGTGGCATTAGTGCAGATTTAATATTTAAGATTTGTGAGTTACTTCATGTGTCCACAATCTATAACTATCTATAATTTTCTTCATATCCATTGCGAAGCTGGTCACAAAACTTTCAATATGCTTTATTTCAGTTTATGGGGGAAAGTATGCATTTATTATGTTGTATAGAAATTTGGGACTGGAACGGGCATAACCACTGGACTGGCTTCCCTCTTGAGGTCCCCTTGTCTGTCTCACTCAATTGATCAGCAAACATTAAGCTGATTTGATTAGGTGTTATGGGGAACAAATCCAGAGATACAGGGCAGAGGTAGGAGGGAAATGATTTCTGGCTAGACTGTTAATGGAGAAAGAATCTCCAAAACCAGTGTTCTTTCCTCCATGACCATCTCCATGAGAGAGGTGGGAAGGAAAGAAGAAATCCTGACATCCTCTAAGGACCCTACCGATTTGTGCTAAAAGAAATGGCATGAATGAAGACATATTTGAGAAAGGATGTAGAGTCATTTGGAGCTAAGTGAAGAGAGTCTGGAGCCAGGTGGCTTCGGCAGGTGTGTGGGACCTGCCCGCAGGCTGCACTGGAACCTCCTTTATGGACAGCGAGGGGTCTCTGAGGCTGTTCTTAAGTAGGGGGAATGGCATATCACATGGGAACTTTAGGAAAATCCACCTGACAGCAGTTGGAGGAGGCAGTAAAGTCAGGAGAGATGGAGGACAAGTGCCATCAGCTCATCAACCTGTTACCATCTGGTTTCCATCCCTGCCCTCTCCTGAAATTGCTCTTCTTGCAATTTCAGAAGAATGTTACAGTTTACCAGCTCCCACTACCGGCTCCCACTCCATACAGCCCTCCTCTCTTGTCTTTCACCCTTGCCTGGCTTTCTTGCAACTGTTCAGACTGCCTTTTACTTGCCTGACCAGCTCCTCTGCCCACTCCTTCATTGTTGGGGTTTCATTGTGTTCTCTGATCAATCTCTGCTAATCTGAACATTCTCTGTCTGCATAATGGCATCCATTTCTGTGGTGTTAACTGTCACCTAAAAAAATCAGGCATTCTTATCCTAGGGTCTACAATTCATGGATGGGCTTCTGGGGTCCCTGTGTTCCCTACAGTTTTGGATATGGTTCGTGTTTTCCTAGGACCGAGGTCTGTAGCCTTCATCAGATTCTTTTTTTAACCAGTTTTTTATATACACCATAAATAAGTGGCTCTCAGTATATTCACAGAGTTGTGCATTCATCACCACA
This sequence comes from Bradypus variegatus, assembly GCA_004027775.1. Taxonomy (NCBI): domain Eukaryota; kingdom Metazoa; phylum Chordata; class Mammalia; order Pilosa; family Bradypodidae; genus Bradypus; species Bradypus variegatus. The sequence continues at coordinate 9,845 of PVKY010013087.1, read as the reverse complement.
ATCAATTTGGGAACATTCTGATTGCTCCAAAAAGAAAAATTCCATACACCTTGTAACCCTTATTACTGGTATAGTACCTTTGTGACAATTTATGAAAGAATATTACGTTATTCTTAACTATAGTCCATAGTTTGCATTAGATGTATTTTTCTTATATACCACCTTCTTATTAACATTTTATAATAGTGACATATTTGTTCTAGTTAATGTAAGAACAGTCTTATGTTTGTACAGTTAATCACAGTCGTCATCCACAACAGGGTTCACTGTGTTTTACAGTCCCATGTTTTATCCTTGAGCTTTCCTTCTAGTGACACACACACCCCTAAACTTCCCTTTCAACCACAATCACACACATAATTCAGCACTGTTAGCTACCCTTACAGTAATGTGCTACCATCACCTCCACCTATTTTCCAACATTTACAATCAACCTTATTAAAAGTTCTTCATCACATTCTGGAAGGAGCTTTTAGCCTTAATGTTACAACCATCCATACTCCTGAATTTCCAGGTTTGCATTTCCACCTACAGTAGCTGCCCCACCCTAGAGGGCTAGTTCCTAAAGTTTTCATAACAAACCTGGTTAGCTATGCAAAAATACTGTTTTGTTTTTCCAGATTGTTTAATAGATAATTTGAAAAACAAAAAAAAAAAAAGTAGAGAACAAAATAAAAATAGAATGTAATCTGAGTGAGTTGAGGCAGTCACTTTTAAAATCTTGGTGTATTTTTCATTTTATCTTAGAGACAGCCTTGTGGACACAACAAAATCCCTCCCTCCCAGTCTAGACTTTTTCCTTAGCATTTACGTATATGTTTTTTCTTTGTTTTTGTTTTTTAGTGTGTGTGTAAATGCTATCATATTATTCTGCAGTCTATTCACTCAACAATATGCCTTAGAATTTTTTACGTATCAAAATATGGAATAGATTTATGTAAATATTAACAGTTGCATATTATTTCATGACATGGTTACTATTATTTAGCTAAGAATGTTTCTGGTTTTTTTTTTTTCTGTAAGATAATGCTGAACGTGTGTGTGTCCCTCTGGACATGTGAAAGTGTTTAGAGTTTCTAGAGTAGAAACAAAAAATTGGACTGCTTGGTCAGATGACCTCATTTTTTAATGGAAACTATCAAATTATCCTAATAGATGGTTGTACTATCTTACTCTTCCATCACCAGATTTGAGGGGTTTCCTGCACTACCTGACACACAACAACATGAGACTTTAAAAGTTTTGCCTGTCTGATGGGTGAAAACTTAGATCTCATCTATATTTGCATTTTCTCTTGCTTACTGATGAGGCTGAGTATCTTTTTACAGTTTTTGGCCCTTCATATGTCCATGTTTTGAATTTTCTGTGGGTTTCCTTTTCTTACCGATTTGCCGGGATTCCTTATGTGATTGATTGCTTGTCTCTGTCATTTTGTTTTACATTTAGTCTTGAAACCTCTTGGAATTAGTTGTAATGAATGATGAGAAAAAGTGTTCTACCTTGTACCCCCTATCAGCTCTGACCCAATTTATTGACTAGTCCCTTCTCTCTCTACTGATTTGAAATGCCTCTTACAAAATAGGTGCAAATTGTCATACAGAAGCTGTTTTAACTGCCCTGATTCACCCCATTGGTGAGGGAGGGATTTCCCCTTTAGGGTTCTGGGGATGGCCAAGCCCAGGGCACCTGACACTGGACAAATGAGATTGACAGCAGTTTATTAGTCACATAGACTCACATCCTGGAGGCGAAGAAGGAGGCGGTGTGCTGCCCACCACACAGGCGGTTGCCCTTGGGAACAGAGCCAACCACCCAGGGCTGTGGGAGGCAGGCTTTGTAGTATCAAGAGGGTGGGGTGCCCCCTGGTTCCCAAAGAAGAAAGTGATTGTCTTGTTTGAATAATTCCCTGGGCTGGCAGGGAAGTGAAACCTGCTACTCCGGGGTAAGCAGGAGCTGCGCCTTGTCCCTTTAGCAAGGGAGTTGTTTGGTTAAGGGGCCTTATCTAGGAGAGCTGGGGTGGGAGGGTAGGGCAGGGAATTGCAGTGAAGCCACTCGAGGCCCTCTCAGGGTTCCCCAGATGCAAAACAGCCTATGATATTGGACCTTAATTTTAGGCCTTACACCTGATGATGTCAATTTAAACCTTGGTGACAACTGAGACTTTCAGGGCGTAGGTGAAGTGCCTCCCTGGGAAGCAGAGTAGGCATTTGTGGGCCACACGGGTGCTCCCCTTCATAGCCAATAAAGCCAATTGAGGGACCTATGCATATCCCTACGGAGCGTGAATTTAGACTAATTAATGCCTGTGGCATTAGGGACACCCAGTGCCACTTTGTAACTTTAATAGGAGTTCTTTGAGAAGCGTTTCAATTATGTCAGCAGCAGCCTGGGGCCTGTGGGAAGTCCTTTGGAATGTTTCCTTCAGGAACCCAGCGCTGTGGATCTGAGAGGTGAAACGAGTGCCTTGGGCACTGTCAGGGAAGTCTGGAACTCTGAAGGTGATAAGGGGTGTCCTGGTGAGGCCTTCCGTTGTGGCCTTACTGTATATCTAGAGAGAGCTATGTGTGGCCTGGATTTATAGTTTGGATATCTGTGAGGCAAGAGATCACCAGAGTTCTTTACCACAAAGGGGACAACTCCTAGGCAATGGCTCAAGATGGGACCAGTTGTTGGCCAGGGCCTCAGTGCTACGTTTGAACAATTGTGCGGACCCTTAGGTCCCCTCCTTCATCAGGGCTGTCGTGGTTAAGGGGTAAAAAGCAGCCACTCTCCACTGAGCTCCATCATATGTGATGGTGGTGATGTGTACATGAAGTGTAGACTCCCAGTGCTGGCCATTCATTTGATCCCAAGGGACTCTCCAAGTAGCCAAGTGGCCCTTCTCCACCATCAGGGCATCTGGCAAGGGGCTAAGGATGTGGAGGCAGGGGGCACCTCTTCCCCTGCAGGTGTGGTATGCCCGAGTGCCCAGGCATGGCTGCATCCTGTAGCAAGGAGGCCTTGCTAGCTTGGTGCCTGAGCTTGTGGTGTACTGCTTTCCTGACCCAAGGCATAATAGGCAGCTGGGTGCAGAAAGCCTCTGTTACCAGCAGTCGCCACTTTCCTGGCATGTAGCATGGGCCCCAGGAGGGCAGTTTCCTGCATCAGAAGTCCATGCAACTCATGGCCATCGTGAGTGGCTTAGAGACGCCGGGAGGCATGAGTGGAGGTTACTTAAGCCTCCACAATGAAGATGTCTCAAGGGCATTCACTAGAGACTGCCTGCTGTGTGGCAATTTGGGCATGCCTGGTGGGCTGATTTGCAAGTAGCAGCATCAGTGAGATTAAGTAAAATTTGTAAATGAGGAATGTATTGCCTCCAAAACCCAAAAAGCCCAAAGGATGTTGGGCTTGTATTAACACTGTGGATGCTGAGAGGGCCAGTAGCTGTTTTCTTGACCATTTCAGGGATGCAGTAGTCCTTGACTTATCAGACACTTTTGCAATTTTACAGAGGTGAGATTCTTTGATGGTGTTTTTATGTCCTGAAGGAGTGTGTCAAGTGAGTGTTCCTGGAGGAGGAGCTCGTCAATGTGATCTCATACCTGCACTCCTAGAGACAGTTGTAGGCAAGATTTTGCCTGCAGAGGTGTATGCATGACAAGGCTGTTGAGGTACCCTGTGATAGCCAGGTAAAGGTGCATCATGTCTTCGGAAGTAAAGGCAAAATGTGGCTGAGAGGCTGTTGAAATAGGCACTGAACAGAACATATTAGCCAACTGATAATAGCCAGATACATACCTGTTGCTAAATAGTTGTTGCAAAAAAAAAAAAAAAATCTTATTGCTTATTGGATGGCATCAGTAATTTCAGTAATGATGAGTATTTGGTAGATGGAACCAGCGCATTAAGGCTGTGAGGTGCCTTCTTTCCAAATTTAAGAACAGGCCAGTTGGGATGATAAATGGAGAAGCAGGGGCATAATTATCCCTTCACTAAATAGGTCTTGTACATTGGATTTCAATGCTTGAAGACTGTTTTAATTTATATTGCCATAACTATTTTAACTGGAGGGCCCATGAGGTCCCTTTTTGTTAACCCAATGTGTAAGTGCCAAGGACTTAATTACAATTTATTACTCATTATAATATACCCACTTTGGGGTACATTAGCACAATGGGTACTATGACGATGGTAATTTAGACCAGGCGATAGTTCTGATGGTTAAAATGAGGAATACCTATTTGTCTTCTTAAATTACAGAGAGTACCAGATTTAAATTTAGTGGGCTCCCCGGGTATAACTGATTTGAGCCTCAGTATCGACTGAGTGCATGAAGGCTTGCCAGTTGGTGCATTTCGGCAGAAGTTAAAGTTAATGGAGAACCTGTGTTGTAAAAGTGCACATTTGTCATATAAATTCTTTGAGTAAATTTTGGATTTCCAGTTGGGTTAAATGGTTGACTTTGTTTCAGTTAAAATTATTTTGTTGTTTGTTTCCACCTCCTGTATCCAGGTTTCTTTCTAAGTCATTGGATATATCTCAGGGCCAGTCTACTCTGCTCATATTTATAGATTTCTTCTTCCAGAGAACCTTAATCAGTATTATCAGGGTCAGCGGCCTCCACCACGGCAGTGTTTGCTTTTATAGCATTTAAGGACCCTGGGCTTTAGTCGGGTTTGAATTGCCCCTTGGCTGTGCCACAGGGGTGCCCATGGTCGCTTTCCATTGCCCCTTGGCTGTGCCGCAGGGGTGCCCATGGTTGCTTTCCATTGCCCCTTGGCTGTGCCGCAGGGGTGCCCATGGTTGCTTTCCATTGCCCCTTGGCTGTGCCGCAGGGGTGCCCATGGTTGCTTTCCATTGCCCCTTGGCTGTGCCGCAGGGGTGCCCATGGTCGCTTCCCCTGTAACCCTGAGGATCGGGATCTTTGTTGCTGCAGGGGCAGCTGAAGTTTTTAAGGACCCTGGTGTGGACCTCAGCAAACCACCTAATGACTGCCCTACCTCCACCCCCTCTTTTCTTTCTGTACAAAATCCCTCAGGGTATTTTGGATTTCTAACTTTGTAAAGTTGCCTCCTATTCACCCTGCCCTAGGGTTCTGGGGATGGCTGAGCACATGACACCTGACATTGGACAGATGAGACTGACAGCAGTTTATTAGTTACATATGCTCACAACTCCAGGGGAGGAATTCGGCACATGTTGTGCAGGGCCACATGGGATTGCAGAACAAACAACCAAGGGCTGTGGGAGGCTGGCTTTGTAGCATCAAAAGGGTGGGGTGCCCCCTGGTTCCCACAGGAGGATGTGATTGACTTGTTTGAATAATTCTTTGTGCTGGCAGGGAACTTAAGTTACTCGGGGATAAGTAGGAACTGTGCCTAGTCCATTTGATAAGGGGGTGGTTTGGTTGGGGGCCCTTATCTGTGGGAGCCGAGGAAGAAGAGAACTTGCGATGAGGCTGTTTGAGGCCCTCCCAGTATTCCCTAGATGTCAAGTCAGCCCATGATATTGCTCCTTTATTTTAGGTCCAATGGCAGCAGCAAACCTGTTTCTGCACCTCTTCAGATCCTTAGATCTTTATTTCTGTGCAAATAATATACTGTTTAATTTCTCCCCATCATAGAAGCTTTTAGTGTCTGATAAAGCAAGTCTCCCTCATTCTTTTTCTCTTGCTGGCTGTTCTTGCTTATTAATTCTTCCATGTAAATTCTAGAATTAGCTTACCAAGTTCCATGACAAATCCTGTTGGGATTTTGCTTGGGATTGAATTTAATTTATGAATTTATTCTTATAATCTTTGTCTATTGCATATGTGTGAGAGAGAGTTTTTTTAAAAAACTGGTTAGAAACAATTCTGTCATTTTTAATTTATTGTGGCCATTTTCCTATGCCATTACATATCTAAAATGGGAGTTAAGCGCCTGCATAATATTCCACTGTATTGTATAATTAACTTAAATTATCCATTATTTTGTGTACAATTAGATTGTTTCTGAAAAAAGTTTATGCATAATACTCTGATGAACATCTTTTTGCAAACTCTTGATTCACGGTTTTGATTCTTTCCTTAGAATAAAATGAAATTATTGAGTCAAGGAATTGGAAGCTATTGGCATCTTCATTCACCTAGTCTTTGAAGTTGGAAAGCTCATTCCTGACCCCTTAAGTTCTTTCAGAAATGTTCAGTCCTAATTTCTTTGATCTGATCAGTGACATCAAGTTCTAACCACCCACATTCCATGAGTAACATCTGATCCCCATAAGTAAACTCATATGCCTCAGATTTTTGTTTAAAAAAATATGGTCATTGTAGCACTTAAGTAGTTCTTACAGAAGGCCAGGAATGATAGAACGAGAGCTGTTCTAGAATGGAAAGGGAAGGAAAGGAGGAAGTTGATCTAAGTTGGGAAGAGGGAAGGTGTCAAAGACACAAGTTCACAGAAGGAACTGCCTGTCTGTGTGTGGGGCTAGGGAGAAAGGCTGGCTGGTTGGAAGGGACCCCATGGCAGTGGACGAGATCACTGAGTGATTGAAACACCAGGACTGTGTGACTGATCAGGGAGAGTCATCAAACTGGTTGACAACCCAAGGTCAGTGGTTTTCTCTCTGGCCGAAAGAAAAGATGTTGGACCAAGAACTGGGCATCCAGAGGAAAGGAGAACATGGTGTGGGAGATGGGATGTGGCCTCTTTCCTCTTGTGTGACCCATCGGACCCTATGCTCTGCATATCCCTCCCTCCCCATTCCGTTAGCACCTAACACCTCACCTCTGAGATCTGAGGATGTCCTCCACTGCCACCACCCTTCCATTCACCTCAATGTCACCCCACCTTGCAATTTGCAAGGATTCATTCAACTTTGACAAGAAAAAGCATTTCTAATAACATTCATTGGATAGTTACAAGACCCATGAACTATATATAAAAATAAATATTTTTATTAGATAAATTGTAGGTTTACAGAAAAATCATGCAGAAAATACAGAGTACTCATATCCCTCCCTCACACACATCATTTTCACTATTATTAACCCTTTGAATTAGTGTGGTACCTTTGTTACAATTGATGAAACAATATTATTATAATTATACTATTAACTATAGTCCATAGTTTGGGTTCACTGTGTTGTATAGTCCTATGATTTTTAAAAGTTTTCAATCCTGTAGTATATATATATATACACGAAAATTTCCCCCTTTAATAACATTCAAATATATCATTCACTGGTGTTAATTACACCCACAATGTTGTGCTACCATCACCACCATTTGTTACCAAAACTTTTCCATCACCCTGAACAGAAACTCAACCAAGTAAGTATTAACTCCCCATTCCCTTCTCCCACTCCAGCTACTATAGTCTGGTTTCTGGCTTTATGAATTTGCGTATTCTAATTACTTCATATCAGTGAGATCACACAATATTTGTCCTTTTGTACCTGGCTTATTTTTTTTAATTCCTTTTTGTTGAAATATAGTCACATACCATAGAGTCATCCATGGCATACAACCAACTGTTCACAGTACGATCATAGAGTTATGCATTCATCACCACAATCTATTTCTGAACATTTTCCTTACATCAGAAAGAGTCAGAATAAGAATAAAAAATAAAAGTAGAAAAAGAACACCCAAACCATCCCCCCATCCCACCCTATTTGTCATTTAGTTTTTATCCCCATTTTTCTACTCATCAATCCATACACTATATAAGGGAGTGCGATCCACAAGCTTTTCACAATCACACTGTCACCCCTTGTAATCTACATTATTATAAAGTCATCTTCAGGAGTCCAGACTACTGGGTTGGAGTTTGGTAGTTTCAGGTATTTACTTCTAGCTATTCCAATACATTAAAACCTAAGAGGTGTTGTCTATATAGTGCATAAGAATGTCCACCAGAGTGACCTCTCGACTCCATTTGAAATCTCTCAGCCACTGAAATTATGTCATCTCATTTTGCATCCTCCTTTTGGTCAAGAAGATATTCTCAATCCCATGATGCCAGGTCCAGATTCATCCCCGGGAGCATATCCTGCGTTGCCAGGGAGATTTACACCCCAGGGAGTCGGATCCTATGAAGGGGGGACGGCAGTGAGTTCACCTGCCAAGGTGGCTCAGTTAGAGAGAGAGAGGGCCACATCTGAGCAACAAAGAGGTACTTAGGGGGAGGCTCTTAGGCACACTTATATGCAAGTTTAGCCTCTGCTTTGCAGTAATGGGCTTCATAAGGGCAAGTCCCACAATGGAGGGCTTGGCACATCAAACTGCCAGTCCCAGTGTTTGTGATAACATCAACACCAGTCCAGGTGAGAAAGTCCAACACTTCTGCACCTTTCCCCAGCTGCTCTGCAGGGGGAGGGGCTGTAAATGTATTTTTTATTCTCTGCCCAAATTACTTTGGGATGTGTCACTAGTTCACTCTAACCTATACTAACCTACTGTATCTCACTTCCTATTCAAAGTTCCATGTAATTGTGGTGTTTGAACAAACTGACTGTAGAGTTATACTGTTTAGAAAATATATGTATCTGGCTTATTTTAATCAACATCACATCTCCAAGGTTTGTCCACATTGTTGCATGTATCAGAATTTCATTCTTTTCTATGGCTGTATAATATTCTGTTGTATTTGTATACCACATTTTATCTACCCATTCATTGGCAACCCTATCAACATTTGAGTTGCTTTCATCTTTTGACAATTGTAAATAGTGCCACTATGAACACTGGTGCACAAATATCTGTTTGAGTCCCTGCTTTTAGTTGTATACCTAGAAGTGGGATTGCTGGGTCATGATAAATTTATACGTACCATATGACTTTCTGAGGAACTCCCAGACTGTTTTCCCCAGCAGCTACACCATCTCACACTCTCACCAGTAACGGACAAATGTTCCTATTTCTCCGTATCCTCTCCAACACTTGTTATTTTCCATTTTTTTAAAAATAGTAGCCGTTCTGGTGGGTATTAGATGATATCTCATTATGTTGATTTGCATTTCCCTAATAGCTAATGATGATGAGTACATTTTCATGTGCATATTGGCCATTTGTACTTCTTTGGAGCAATCTCTATTCAAGTCTTTTGGCCATTATTGGATTGCTTACCTTTCTGTTGTTAAGTTGAAGGATTTCTTTATATATTCTGGATATTAAACCCTTATTGGATATATGGTTCCCAAATATTTATCCAATTCCATAGGTTTTCTCACTTTTTGATAAAAGCCCTTTGATGCACAAAAGGTTTTAATTTTGATGAAGTCCCATTTATCTATTTTTTTCTTTGTTGCACATGCTTTTGGAATAAAATCTAAGAAACCATTGTCAAACTCAAGGTCCTGAAGGTGATTCCCTAGGTTTACTTCTGGGAGTTTTATAGCTTTAGTTCTTATATTTAGGATTTTTCACCATTTTGACTTAATTTTTGTATATGGTGTGAGATAGCGGGCCACCTTCATTCTTTTGCATATAGCTATCCTATTCTCCCAGCACCGTTTGTTAAAGAAACTATTCTTTCCTCATTGAGTGGACTTTGCATCCTTGTCAAAAATCTATTGGCCATACTCTCTCTCTCTAACTGAGCCACCTTGACAGGTAAACTCACTGCGCTCCCCCCTATGTGAGACCCGACACCCAGGGGTGTAAACATCCCTGGCAATGCAGGATATGACTCCTGGGGATGAATCTGGACCCGGCATCGTGGGACTGAGAGTATCTTCTTGAACAAAAGGGGGATGCAAAATGAGACAAAATAGAATCAGTGGCTGAGAGATCTCAAATGGAGTCGAGAGATCACTCTGGTGGACATTCTTATGCACTATATAGATAACACCTCTTAGGTTTTAATGTATTGCAATGGCA
>PVKY010013086.1:0-11207 GCA_004027775.1 Bradypus variegatus | reverse complement strand
TTGGCTATGAGCACTGGGCCATCTACGTGGGGGATGGTTACGTCATCCATCTGGCTCCTCCAAGTAAGGGCTGTCGAATACATCGTTTCTATATGTTTGTTAAGAGAAGAACAGTTGAAAGACAGAGCTGAGCAAGGGACATCTGATGGAGACAGGGTCTCCCTGAGCCCTGCAGTAAGCACAGAGGATTCCGGGGGTCCAGAGAAGCAGGGGAAGAGGCTGATTTGCCTCCTGCAGGGAAGCTGGGCTGCTGCAGCTTTCTGATCTCCCCCAGCTTAAAGCCAGTTTCCCCTGGACTTGCTGAGTCTGAGATGACTTAAAACATCAAACTTTCTCAACATCTGTGTTCTTAAAGAGAAAGGTTTCTCGTAAAGAAAAGGTTTCTCAGTGCTGGGTCCTTCATGCTGATGTGATTTCACAGAACAAGTGCTTCATCACCTGTAATTAGAGCAGCTTTCAGGGTTCATGCATAAAAAAAAAAAAAGAAACCTCAAACAAATGCATAGTAAGCCCCTATCAACAGCTTATTTAACTCATTAATGACAGAAGCAGGAAGAGAACAAAGCCACTTCAAAGGAGAATGCAAGAAACACAAACATGCATAGACAATAACAGATGGGAAAAAAAACAGAATGCTGGCGTAAGAATGCTACATTAGATGCAAAACTTGGTAGATTTCCCAAGGCTCAATGCCACACTTGGTTTTTTCTTCTGCATTGCCACAGGGGGAAAAATCATCACTGTCAGAACAATATCTTTGCATCTTACCAGATTTTGCGGTTTACCATCTCCCCAGAGTTGTATAAACATTTGAATAGACAGGGAATGGTAAATCATCCCAATAAATCCACATGACCCTGATAGAACTTTTAACAGGAAGAATGAGAATGCAAAAGCACATGGTCCTTTTGTGCCTAACTTGCAGGTCTGAATCATTTTTCCCAAGAGGATTTTCTTAAGAGGATTCTAAGGGCGAACAGCGAACATCAGCTTTGTGATTAGAAATACAAACCAAAGCATATTTAATTATTGTTCTCATTAGCGACTGTTCCCCTAAAAATGAATAACCTGGACTGACTCACTCTAGAATGGCATCTGGACACCATCGCTTGATGACTCTTTCGTGAACTTATGTGCCCAGAATGGTACAAAATCACAGGATACAAGACAGTTACTCAAAGACCTCCGAAGGCTCAGCTCAGTGCAGTGGAAAGAATGTGACCTGTGCAACTTAAAAGAAGCAGTTTCAAACTCCGGCTCTAGCATTTTTTCAAGGCAAAGAGCCTAGGTCTGAAACTCTCTCTGGTTCCAGTATTTGTTCTGCAAAACAGAGATGATCTACCCTGTTGAAGGGTAGAAAGAGATTTAAATTAGATAATATACGAAAAACAGCACAGCGTAGTGCTGAAGCAGAGTAGATACTAAAGCAAATTTGATCCCTTTCTAAATTACGCAGGAGAACAAAGATGAAATTTTTGAAGCATCTAGATGCCCAATAACAGGGGATTGGTCAAATAAATTATGCCATGCATGCAATGAAATACTATGGTGATCATTGAGAATCACGGCATTTCTTGAGGCAAAAAAATGTTCATATCTTGTTACATGAAAAGAGCAACATCCATGACTCTTCCAGTCACACTGGTGAAAGGATAAACACCAGGGCTCGGTAGTGGATTCCTTTTGTCCTTCTTTCATATCTAGGGCCCCCCTCTCTCCCTCCTGACTTCCAGGTGAGTACCCCAGGGCTGGCTCCTCCAGCCTCTTCTCCGTTCTGAGCAACAGGGCCGTGGTGAAACAGGAGCTCCTGGAGGACGTGGTGGGGGGCTGCGGCTACCAGGTCAACAACCTCTTGGACCACAAGTACATACCTCGGTCTGCCGATGTGATCATCTATGCTGCCAAGAGTAGGATTGGGGAGGAGATGCCGTACAGTATTTTGCGCAGGAACTGCGAGCACTTTGTCACGGACCTCAGGTACGGCGTTCCCGAGTGCAGGCAGGTAAGGCCCTCTTTGGGGTAGCCCACCCCCCTCTGGGGCTCTGCTTGGGGTGGGGGTTGGGTGTCTTTTGTCCACCTCCCCGGGTGACTGGGCTTTGTAGCCAGAGGTGAGAACCACGGGCCCAGAGAAATGTGTTAGGCTGATGAGAAGTGGGCTCTCAGAGACCCAGGGCTGGGAGTGAGGACACCTGAGCTCAAATCCCAGCTCTACATCTAATCTGGGATGTAGATATCTCTGGCCAGGTCACTTCCCCTCTGGGCCTCGGATTCCCTGTGTGCAGAATTAGGGGTTGGATGGAGGAGCTCCGAGGGCCTGGCCTGCCTCTGATCCCCTGGGATTCTTTGTCTCTGAGCCCAGCCCAGAAAGCAGCTCTAGGGACGCCCTGCCTGTGGTGGGAGAGTCTGAGCCCACCCAGGACCAGGAAGGTCTCCCACACCCTCAGAGCACACCCAGGGCCAGGAAAAAGTTCTCATATGTGGGATCTGGGCACAACTTCCTCCCCCTGCCCCTTCACAGTCTTCCTGAGTTATTTCTGGCAGGCCCCTGAGGGTTCCCACAGTTGATAAACCTCGGTTCTGCTGCTCTGCTCCCCTTATTAGTTGCCTGGGGGTGGGGCCCGCCCACTGTATTAGCAGGAGAATCCCACCTCCCCGGGGACCCCCAAAGCCAGGAGGTGCCCATGAGTTACCAGAGGGCTGAGCCAGTTGATCAGGACTCAGAAACACTGCCCCTTCCACCTCTCCATCCCCTCATTCAACAAATACTGAGGAAATCCCTTCCTTTCACCAGGAAGGAGCTCAGCTTCCATCTGTGAACAACAGTGAAGAGTCCCTGCCTTAAAGGCACTGACATTTAGTGTGGGGCAGCTGACAAAAAAACTCATCACCCAGTGAAATCTGGATTTCAGATAAGCAATGAATACTTCTTTAGCATATATATATCCCAGATATTGCATGGGATATTAAATAAGTATTCATCGATTATCAGAAATTCAGATTTCAGTGGGTGTCCATTTTAATTTGTAAAACGAAGCAGGGTAAGGGAGGATTTCGGAGTGGCTGATCAGGGGCGGCTCATCAGGTGAAGTCACATCTGAACAGAGAGCTGAGAGAGTGGGACGAGCCAGCCCCGGGCCGGGGCAGAGGAAGCGCAAGGCTGAGGCGGGCGCGCGCTGCCGGCTCGAGGACGAGCGGGTGGGCAGAGTGGTGGGAGGGCGTGGGCGGGGACGCGCGGGGCTGGGGAGGGGAGGTCCAAGAGGCAGCGGCGGGAGAAGGGTTTACTCTGAGGAGGCGGGGACACGTCAGCTGAGACCTGGTGTGAACCAGCTTATTGCTTTAAAGGATCCCTGAGGTTGCTGTGGGAAAAACAGACTAGATGGGGCAAGGCAGACGCCCAGAGGCCGGGTGAGTGCTGCAGTAATCCCAGTGAGAGGGGTGGTGAGATGGGCCAGCGTGGAAAGCGGCAGAGGGGGTACAAAGTAGTCAGATTCGGGGTCTCCCTCCCTCCGAGGCGGGGCTGAGAGAACTGGCGGCGGCACTGGGTGTGGCCGTCAATGAGACCGAGATCGCTTTGCAGGTACAAAATTTCTTGGTTGGAGGAAGTGTGACCCTGGGCCTCGCACTAGTGACTGCCTTGACGTACTCGGTTGTGACTAGGAGACGCCAAAACCAGTGAGAGTCTGAAGGAGGAGTCACAACCTCGGGTCGTGACGCAGCCCTGGAGGCCGCCCTGGAGGCGGCCCCCGCTCCGCTCCCCGCCTGCTGACGCTGACGCCGCCTTCTGGCCCCTCCGGTTCACGTGGCCGCTTTCCCGCTCTCACTGGCTAAAGCGTGGTCCGATTGCAGCTGTTAGGTCTGGGCCCCGGGGCCCCTCCCCCCCCATTTCCCTCTTTTGTGAAGCCAGGGCTCTGGCGCCACTTACGTTATTCGCCCCCATCACTGCCCCCCTTCCTTTCCCCCACTTGGGGGCCGGATCGTTCCTCCCTCCCTCCCCACCAGGCATTGCCAAAGTTACAAGATCAACTATGTGTAATCCCCTATTGGCCAAAGCTCACATACCTTATATGTCCAAGACACCCTTTAACCTCCTAATGGACAGAAAGTCCTATTAAAAAAAGGAACCCCGCCACCCAATGGTGTGGTTTCTGAGCAGCTTTCCTCTGCTAGTTGGGGCCACCCTGTGACTTCTTTCAATAAACCTGTTATTGTTGCCTGCCATTTGGCTTCCTTGCCCGTCTTTGGAACCAAACTGCCTTATAGTAACAAGGCTCAATAAATGTCTCTATCCCTCCAGAAAGGACTTCCACAATGTAATTTTTGGCTTCTAACAGAAGGAAGAATGTGATATTAATGGAGCACCCGTAGATTGGGTGCTTCCAGCAATTCCTAGCAGTGTGACCTTGGGAAAAGATCTGGAAAGCCTCAGGTCTTTTCTCTTTAAAATGGGGTAATAATTCACTTCACAGTGTCATGAGGACCAAATAAGACGCTGTGTCGGAGGCACCTAGCACAATTCCTGGGATGGAGCAGATGCTTAAGGAATTTTCTATGTCATTCTGTGCAGACATGATATTGAAGTAATGCCATGTCATTAATTTACTCTCAGGGTGCAAAAACAAAGAAAAAAATTAATTACCTCCAATATAGGGACATCAGCTGACTTTCAATACACAGACGTCTTCCTGCATCCTTCCAATGACTCCTTCACTTGGACTCCTTTTTAGAAAGTTTTTTCTTATTTGACTTAAGGTCTAGTCCTCAACTGCTGGTGACAACGACAGGAAGTTCTGTTATGTTCCCATGCCCAGATTGCCGTGACTTGAGCTGCCCCTGAGTTGACGGCTGAAAATTAACCACCTCAGAATATCCCTCGCTACCTCCCAGCATGCCCCCGGTGTGATCTCAGAAGTGCCCGAGTCCCCGTGTTCTCCCACTTCAGCCTCCCCCTGGGGCCTCTACCCCAGCCACCCTGCTGAATGGCCTCTCCACTGGGCCATCCTCCAGTGGTGTCACCCCAGCCACCAGCACTCTGGCTACGGGAGTAGGGATGTCACCTTCCTCTGGGCCCCATCTTCCCAGAAATGCAAGATTCCTTAATCCCCCAGCACAGGAGAGACCAGGCTTAACTATTAAGGCTCTGCTAGAATCTCTGGACTTTCAGAACGTTGAAGAACAAAGAGAATAACTTATAATTGCTACTTCCAAAAGGGTCATGCTCAGATCCCAAGCTGAAATGCCAGCCTCCCTTTGGGGTCTGGAAGGGTCTGTACCCACCTTGCTTCATGGCTACCCCAGGTCAGAAGGCCTGGCTGCTCCATCCCGAGTGCTGGGCCAACAGAGAGAGGGGCAGCTTTTCACCTCTTGAAATGTAAGGCTCACTCTCCCCCAACTCATCTCCTGTCCAGGGTCCATCAGTTGTTTCCAGGTCCTTCCAGGGTGGAGTGCAGCCTCCTGTCTGGTCACATTCCCCTCTTGGGGGCCTCCAGTGTCCATGTCCCTGCCCTTCAAAGCTCTTTCACAATTGCAGTTGAATACTGATGTATGCGGTTATTTTACTTGTAATCCCTCTCACCGACTAGAAGTGGAGGGACCCCAAGAGTTGGGCCTGTGTGGGTTCGCTGTCTGTGTGACTCCAAGTTCAAACACAATGCCCAGGTTACTCGAGGTGCTCGGGAAATAGATGTTTACTTCATTCATCAACCCATTACTAATATGTACGGAAACCCAACCACTCTTCTTTGCAATTATGAGAAAAAAAGTTGACACACACACAAAAAAATAGTTGTACCCCTGACAACCAACATTAAAGACAAAACCAAAATAAGGCAATATTGGTAAACATCCATAATGTTGTTAGAGAATTTAAAAATTTAAAAAAGCATAGGAAAAACATACTGCAGTTGTAGCCACCACCCCACCACCCCCCACCTGTAATGTTACTGCCCTCTAGAAAAGTGCTGCTCTGAAGTTTAAAAATATCCTCAACCAGTTCCAGGCTCCTGACCCCTGGGCTGACTTCCATAGCTGGCTTCAACAAAAGTGTGAAAAAAATATACAAGTAATAAAAGCATACTTTATATTTTCATAAGCTCATAAAATGGTTGAGCCAACATCTCTGGACAGCCTTCTTTTCTTGGTCTCAGCAAAATCTTCTTCATTATTACAAGTTGCTTTAGAAAGCAGATTTTATCGATACATATGTAATATATATATATGTTATATATATATATATGTTATATATATATATATATATATGTTATATATATATATATATATATATATTCCACAGACTATTTTCAAGCTCAAAAAACTTTAAGATAACTGTGACTTGTGATGGAGAAACATGACACTAGAGTGTGTGCAGAATAACCCTGGTTGCCCTTCAGATGTCACCCTGTCCCCCTCCCTACTCCCAGAGCTGTGGGACAGCTGGCAGGACACAAGAAAGCCACCAGACTGCTCGCCCTGCCTCATGGGAGCTGGGAGTTTCCTCTGTGTGCATCCATCAGAACCACTGGCATGTTCCAAACAGGGCTGGGCTCTGGTATGAGCGGGACATAGGAGGAGGAGGGAAACTCTAGGGCTGCCAGCCATATTATCCTCACTGTTTCTTCCTCTTTCCCTTCCCTGGGTGGCTTAAAGTCTGCTTTTGTTGTTGGACTAAATAAAGCCCATTTGAAACCTTAGTTGGGAAGGTCTTTGTTTCGGTTGAAGATCTAATCAAACCACTTGGAGTCGCAGGCCTGGCTCACCTGCTGGCTCCTTCACTCCTGTTCATCACCTGCAGGGAATAGGGAGCAGGGGGTCCTCTTCACCCAGGAGGCAAGCCCCTCCCTTTTACTGAGGTTACTGCTGCTAGAAATGTGCCCGAGGCAGGGTGGGGGGTGTGCCTATGAGGTGCAGCGTGGGTGGGTGTGGCATGTGTGAGAGTGTATGGGGCCATGCACCAAGCCGGGTGTGGGCGTGTGTTAGGCCTGGAGCACATAAGTGTGATTCCCAGGGAGGTCTAAATGCCTCTTAAAGGGCCACCTGCCGTGCACCTGCCCCTGAGCCATTCTTGCAAGTCGTAGAGGGCGGACACGCCAAGCCCCAGGGGCCAGACACAGGGCTGAACCCTTGACATTGTCCATTACTCCTTTGAGTTAACTCTCCTTGCTCCATTTGACAGATGAGAAGACTGCATCTCGGGAAGGTCAAGTCTCTGGCCAAAGATCCTGACCTAGTGAGAAGAAAGGCAAGATCAAAACCTAGGACTCACTGCCCCCAACGTTTATGCCCTTAATGATCTCAGAAGGGCCCTGGCAGCCCTGGGGCATCTGAACTCAGGCTCCTAGTCCACAAGGGGACAAAGGACCTCAGGGGAGGGTTGGGAGTCGGCAGCGGAGTCTGTGTGAGCTGGAGGCAGTGTTGCCCTGGCCACATCCAGAGCCACCAAAGCTCCGTTTCAAGAAGGCTTGGGGGCAGCCTGCACTCCTCCTCCCCCTGACCCTGCTGGGCCAGGACCACCCTGGCCCCTGGGAGTGGAGCTGCAGCTGGGAGTGACGAGGTGACCAGTGAACAGGAAGGCTGCTGGGAAGACATGGTTGAAAGTAAAGTCTTTGATGACAGGGATCAAGAATCAAGCTGCCCAAGACTTGGCCCAACATGTCCAAAGATGCTCAAAAGACAATCTGAGCATCAAAAAGAATAAACTACACAGAGACTGAAACACATCGAATAGGTTACAATCCATGCTATTTAGAAACTCATTAGACATCTTTGGAAGATGCAAAGGAATCAAGACATTATTCCCAAAACTGGTAAAGAAAGGAAAAGATTCAAGCATTTCCTAAGTGAACCGTACTTGGAACCAGATTATAAACAAAACCCAAAGCCACAAAACAATGCTTTACATATAAGGGAACTGTATCTAGGTACGTAAATGTGTAGGAAAATATCTGGAAGGATGTATACCAAGCCATGGGGAAGGGGCAGTGCCCACAATGGGGAAGGTGGAGAAAGGAGGACTGTAGCCTCAGTGCTAATAGGGGTTTTGGTGATTTGTTTTGTTTTGTTTTGTTTTTAAACAAGGAGAATGTATTCACATATATTTTTGTGGAATTAAAGAAATTAGTTGAAAAAAGAAAAATGAAAGGCTTGGAGTCTGAGCCACCTGGATTCAAATCCCCTCTCTGCCTCTTGAGTAAGTTACGTTTATCAGAGTATCAGTCCCCTCATCTGTGATATTGGGAGCAATTTTATTCCTACCTTGCAGGGTTGTTGTGAAGAGTCAATAAAAGCCTTTCACATGCTGTCAAGATGATGTGTGCGCTCAGGAAGCGTGGCTGTTGTGAAAATTTGAGGAAGAAGGAACAAACAAAATGGGAAGAAAGGAACGGAGGGGAACGGAGAAGTCCGACACTGTTTAGAGGGGAGGAAAGACAGGAGCACCCTCCTGACAATCCCCACCACAGCCCCACACAGTGTTTTCCAGAACCTTCTCTCCCCAGCAACTCACAACAATCCTGCAGAGCGTGACTGTGGACATGCACTCTGGGCACTGGGCCTGGGATGCCCTCCCTGAGCCCAGTGCTCCCTGGGTGGCTGGATAAGGGCTTGGAAAAGCACAAACCCAATACCAGGGCATGTGGCTCCTGGGCCTCAGTGGTCCACACTACACAGCAGCCGAGGCAGGGAGGCCTCTGGGCTCACGGCCCAGCTCCCTGGTGCCTTTCCCAACGTGTCTAAAAACTGGACACTCAGGCCTCGGCAGGGACCCATGTCCCCTCTTGTGCCAGAGCTGCTAGCCCAGAGTTTGCTCTAGAGAAGCTAAGAGAGGACAAAATGCCCAACAGCAATATTCTGAAGAATGCACAGGAGCTGAGAGTGGAGCTGGAACACAACCCAGGATCAGTGGATGCCAGCCACATGCCTTCCCAGCTGACAGAGGCTTTCCAGATGTCGTCAGCTTTCCTTCAGTGAAGGTATACTTGTTTTTGATGCCTTAATTTGGACATTTTCATGGCCTTCAGACTGTAAATTTGTAACCAAATAAACGTCTTTATAAAAGCCAATCCATTTCTGGTATTCTGCATAATGGCAGCATTAGCAAACTGGAACAGCTGGGAATTCTTGTTCACCTGTCAGCCTCCAGGCCGGGAAAGGGGCAAGAGTGTCTCGACCGGGCAGAGAGTGGGGCTGACATACACGAAGGCTACAGCCTGGAATACATAAAATCTTGGTCCTTTTTTCATATATGCTTTTATTGAATAAAAAGTTCTAAAGAGAAAAATAAGCTTCCATGCTCCCTGCCCCCCAGCCACCCACTTCCTCTCCTTGGAGGCAACACTATCAATTCCCTATTCTCCTTCCAGGAATATCTTTGACTACATATACTTTTTAATAGTTTCATTAAATCATATATATATATGAATATTCATAAGTGTAAGATATTAACAAATAAAAAAATTCCCACATACTAACAACCTAGCTGAAGAAATAAAAAATAACCAGTATTTTAAATTAGCCCCTTGTCACACAAAAACTTGTACACAACTTTTCATAGCAGCATTATTCACAAGAGCCAAAAGGCAGAAACAACCCAAGTGTTCATCGACTGATGAATGGATAAACAAAATGTGGTCTATCCACACAACCGAATACTATTCAGCGTAAAAAGGAAGTACCACCACATGCTACAACATGGATGAAACTTGGAAATGCTATGCTAAGTGGAAGAAACCAGTCACAAAAAATCACATGATTCCTTTATATGAAATGTCTGGACTGATAAAATCTATAGAAATAGTAAGTAGATTCATGGTTGTTTATGGCTGGGGCAGGGTGGGGAAGGAGTGACAGCCAAGAGATGTAAGGTTTCTTTTTCATTGTTTAACAACAAACTGCAAGTTATGTTTCTGTGGTAACAAGGATTGAGAATGAGTTTTTTTTTTATTTTTTTTTTGAGGCAGGGTAATCTTCCTAAAATTAGGAAAACGTTCTAAAATTGATTGTGGTTGCACAGCTCTATGACCATATTTAAAATGCATTGAGAGGTTGCCATAATCCAAGAGTAATGGCTACTTAGGGTGAGCCCACTTAAAACGGGCCAAAATATCACTTACATTGTAAAAATAAAGTAAGTAAATAAAGTGTAAGAAATAGTAACTACAGAATGAAGGAAGGAAAGAAGGGAAGGAAGGAAGGGAGAGAGGGAAGATAGAAGGAAAGAATTGGAAAATTATCTAAAAAATAAATTAAATTTTAAAAATTTAAAAACTCATTGAATTGTAAACTTTAAATGGGTGAATTGCATGGTATGTGAATTATATCTCGATAAATCTGCTACTAAAAAAAAAACCCTATTCCTCTCACTCTAACACAGGTGTAGCCATTTTCCTGAATTTCATTATCTATTACTCTTGCTTTTTAAGAATATTTTTACACATATAAAGGTATCTGTCACAACCCAGCTTAGCCCTAGGGCCAAGAACTTGCTACGCACAGAGTTAGACATGAGTTTAACCGGACTTACTTAGAGGAGATGATTTGTTCCACAGCAGTGGGCAGGGAAAGACGGAAGTTAGGGCTCCGCAAAAGCAGGGGGTGCCAAGGGATAGTTTATTAGGGTTAGGACAGGAAGGGTGTGAGAACAGAGTTCCAGCAGGGTCTTGTGACACAAGGTTGTAGTGATTGTTATCAACAGTGATCGGGGAGGGGAGTTTCAGTGCTTTGTTAACAATACATATTTCCTCCCCTGGGGAGGTCTGATGACTTCTAACCTCTGTCGGGGTCAAGTAGGCGCCTACGTGAAATCACTATGGAGGGAAGGGGTCTGGGCCCTGGGTCCCCACAGTATCCCAACTACGAATATTTAGTTTCACATTTCTTGAACTTTGTAAAAGTGGATTAGGCATCATGCATTCTACAACTTGATTATTTTTTTTTGCTCAAGACTAAGTTCCTAATCCATGTCGACGGGTTGCAGCCATCGTTCATTCTTTTCCATAGTATTCCCTTTGCAGACTGTAACACAGTTTTATCTAGTCCCTGTCAATGGACATTGGAGTGTTTGCCGTGTGTCCTCATTCCTGACAAGACATCCACAAGCATCCTTACACCAGCTTCCTGGTGTACCTGGGCAGGTGTTTCTCTAGAGCAGTGGCTTTAAAACATTTTTGACCCAGACTCATGGTAGGAAATACATTTTACAATGCACCCAGGTGCAG
>PVKY010013085.1:0-11184 GCA_004027775.1 Bradypus variegatus | reverse complement strand
ACCCATTAGAACCATAGGACCCTTTTGTGAAAATTAGAAAAAGGTACCCATCCTCCAGGTCAAGGAGGCTCCAGGTCAAGGAGCCACCCGGCAAACTCACTGTTTTGCCTGCAGAGTAGGAAGTGGGTTTCAGCCCTCATGCTCCCCACTTTGCAGGGCAAAACCTGCACAGCGGCAGATGGTAGCCCACATCTCACTTCCTCTTTTCCTAATAAGCAGATGGTAAAAGAGTCAGAAGATTCTACTCTTGGCACTGTCACTAGCTGTAAGACTGTGTATAAGTCAGTCAACCTTTAGGGGCTGTCACAGTCCCTCCATTTCTAAAAAATGATGCGGCTGGCTAAGATGCCACACAAAGCCCCTCCCACCCCATTCTCAATTGAAATCTGGCAATATCTAGTTGGTTAATTATAAACTGTGTCATTGAAATGTAGGATTCAGTGGGTTGAGTTGAGCTTTCAGTGGGGTTTTTTTGATCTTGCTTTATATCTCTAACATTTTATTTCTGAAGTTATTTTTTCTCTTTCAATCTTAAGACTATACCATCATTTCAACCAAAAAGTACGATTTTTCTAGACTCATCAAGAGGTCACACCTCAAGTAAGCCTCAAACTCACCCACAAAATGGATAAACTGGGTATATCCATTCACAGAAATAAAGAAAGAACTACTGCTACCTGCATTAATTTGGATATTTTTCACATTACACAGAGCTAATACAAATAAATATTTGCAGTTCAAGAAGAGGTTAAAACTAACCTATGATAACAGAAATCAGAATAGTGTTTTCCCTTGGGGCAGGGATTGTGTCTGTAAGAAGCGATTTCTGGAGGGCTGGTATGTTCTATCTCTTGATTTGAATGCTGGATGCACAAATATGATCACTTTGCACTGTATGCTTCAGATTTATGCACTTTTCTGGTTGCAATATTTCAATAATTCAATAACAAGTTAAAAGAAATAAAGCCACAGGGACCAAAAACAAGTCATCTACTGAAATTGGACAATGCAAGTGCTGCTACCTGTGGGGAGAAAATTAATTACGTTTCATTTAATGTGACTCAGACACTGGGAAGCTAAGGGAGAAACTTCATTACACTTCCTACAATCTTCATCCAGAATTTGCGTGGTTTTTATAATGATTTCCTCTCTAAAATGAGACTGTGGCTGTAAGTTAGTAAAAAACACTGCTTTTCCCTTTGTTTTCATTTACCAATAAAATAACACTGCCTACAGTTCTATTATATATGTAGAAAGACCCTGCAAATGTAAAACTCTTGGAAAAACATCTGAAAATACCCCAGGAGATTCAATTTGGAATACTAATGGATCTAAAAAGATACTTTTGGTTGGAACTGCCTCAATTATCATCACATTAATGCACTCACCTGGACAATGACCAAACCTTTAGTTTCTTGCAGTATAGATTAAACTCTGCTTTGTATGGCCACACAGGTGAGGAAAGGCATTAAAGAGAATACTGTCCTATACTGCCTTTTCCTTTTGCCTATATTTGATTCATCTGTGAATTTGTTTCAGTATCACATCTTTCTTCCTGAAGCAATAGAACCACTGTCAGATCAGTGAATTTACCCCCTTCCCAATGTTCTGTAATCCTGCTTGATCAATACAGTATACTGTAGAAAAAGTGATAGTACACAAACTTGCATCCGAAGTAATTACATTACTAAATCACTTAAGATAATTAAAAGTTCAGACTGTTCACTTTTACCAAAAACTTTATAACAACTTCAGCCATTACTGCTGCAGGGCCCCTTTACTCCTATAGTACAGAGGGTGCATGATTAGTTTCCACCAAATGCTGGGGGGGGGGGTGCTAATTAAATATTTGTAGAATAGAGTTTAGGCAGATAATGTTTCCAGTATTCCAAATAGGAAGTATCTGGGGGTGGGAGGTATTAAGCATCCAGCCCTTGCACAGTATTTAACACCAAACCAGTGATTCAACACTAATGCAGACAGGGTTTCCAGGTTAAATATCAATTAGCAACACTACTTCATGATGCGCACAGATGTCATAGAGCACCTTAACTCTAATCCTCTTTCCTCAGCTAAAAAGATCTTTTTCTTTAATTTCCACTTTTAAATAGAAAGGTCTCCCTACTTCAGCCTTGTTTTAAAAAGTCATCCTTCTAAGTTTAAATTTGCCTTGTAATTCAGTTCTCAGTATTCCACTGCCTCTTTCCTCTTAAATTATCCTTGTTTCTACTTATTTTTATAGGCCCCCAAAGCCTCTTCCTCAGGATACTGCAGGATTTAAAAAATCCTCTCAACTACTCCCTATATCACACTTGAACCACAGAGGCCAACAATACCATTTTTCCTGTTTGGGTTTTAGGAAAAATACATTTTAACTAAAATTGCACCACTCAAATTCCTTCACCAAATCTTTCCTACTCCCCTCTTCAAGAATCAACTGCTTTATACACAATCACAATGTAATCAAACTCCCCAAATGAATAATTATATGATTATGCACAAAAGACTTCTTAAGAACATAATCTTAAGTGTGCAGCAAACACCCTTTATAACTCTGGTGTTGGCAACACAGATTAAAAATATACTAGACTTTTCATATAAATTGTTGTTTTATGTTGGAGGAAGGGGGACAGGGAGTAGATGGAGGGATGAGGACCATCATGTAAAGACCAACGACCGACCTGAAAGCAGGCAACCACAAACTAGATTATAGCAGTACTCTATTGAAGATTATAAACACATTTAAAATGCTGCTGTTTCTTCTTTAAAAGAAAGCTGGAATGGCATAAATAAAGGTCAAAGCTTCTATGCTTTGCCCATAAGGATACTGGATGTTTTATACCTTCTGCTTCCTCATGTAGGAAAGAAATAGGCTCAGTCTCCCAAAAAAGCAGCATTAATGAGGTTTATATTAATAAATAGTAGGAAAAACCCCTCTCTACATAAATGCACAGAACTTTTTAAAGCAATACTAAAATGACTTTAGCGAATGCTTAAGAAATTTAATTCTCAACTCAGAAAACCACCTCAGGAATAATTTGTGAATGCCATCTGGGATCCAGGCAGCCTCATCCACAAAAGGAAAACTTGTTGAGATCCTTCAAATTTAAAATTCATATACATTTTTACATCTGAACTGAATTAATCTTTTCTTGGTACTGGCTTTCATGTAATATAATAATTGCTTGCAGATGTTTTTTTTTTTTAAACCCACAGCTTTAGAAATCAAAGTGTACACCATCCAAGTTGAAAATTATAAAGAATTCCTTTATCAAAAAATTTAGTTGAGGCAGGGCTCATTAACATTAAACTCTGAACCTGACAGCTCAGTCAAAAACAATGCTTTGAAACTTTCAAGTATCTGCCACAAAAGGCTACACAGTCTATTATGTCAAAAGTTCTGAAAGCCAAAAGCTTTATAAGTGTAAACATGGAAACAAATTCCAGAACTAAAAAAAGCTCTACAACTTCACTCACCTAATTCAGCTAGCCCAGATGAATGACAGTTTTTTAAGAACATGTAGTTAAAAACTGTTACCCAGTACACTGTCATTTTGCTTTCAAAAGCAGTGTCTTCATCCTGACCCATATTGTTTTTAGATGTTTTCTCCTGCAAACCCAGGGGCATCTTAAATCTGGAGATTTAAATTATCTTTGAAGCAGGTAGCTTTCCCCCACTGCTCCCCAAAATGGAGGGGGTGGAAACAGAGAAAGATTTCCAGTCCCTTAAAATGTTCTGAGCACTCCAAGAACTGCTGATTCTGTGGCCCATCAGTGTCTGATCTCAGGGATTCTTACAAGCATTTCAAAGGGGGGAAAATTAGTTCATATTACAGTCAGTCTGCTTTCTGGAGAAGATATCCCACAGATAACTTGATATTGGATTTCCCCTAGGGGACCTTTTTATCTAATAACTGTACCAAAAGTCCATTTTAATGAGAAATATGAATCTAATATATTTACAAACATACTGAAAAAAGCATTCAAATGTCTGCTGCCTCACACTGTGAAATATTTTCATTTTTAACTCAGTAGTTTTCTTTCTCAAAACTACACTCAAAGGAAAATGTTTAGGTGTTTTATACTACAAAGAACAACAGAAAAGCATCTGTTTCCCTGACTCTCCTCTGTTCTTCTCCCCTCCCCCACTCTCTATCCTGCAGGCAGTTGTACGTCTTGGAAGCTGTTACAACTACTTTCTACAATAAGCTCATAATGATCTGGATTCTGAAAAACATTTTACCCCTTAACATTGCAGAGCCTAAATTTATGCATTGCTCTAAGAAGAAACACACAAAAGTCAAAAATCTTTTTAATGACAGATATATTACAGAAAATTTCCCCCACAAAGTTTTGATGCTGTGAAATGTCAACTCCCTGAAATCACAGAAAGGAAATGACTTACATTCTTGGAAAATGAAGCCACTAGCAGCTTTCTCCAACAGCATTTTATAATCCCTAAACTACACCCTGTGGCAACAGGGAGTATTTCATGCAAAACCTAAATTTAAAGAGATGCTTATAAAACCAGTAAACAAACATCGCAGGGTCCCAGAGGCGAAAGGAAGGAAGCATACATGGAAAATCCAGCAAAAGCTACAATCAAAAGCGCTGGAGACTACAACTTCTCTAATTAAAAAAAAAAACAAAAAAACAAAACACAGTTAATTCCAAAAGAGAGAGAGAGAGAGAGGGAGGGAGAGAGAGAAGGAGAGACGGAGAGAGAGAAAGAGAACTGCTGTAGAGCAGAGGCTTTAAGTCAAAAGCAATTCGAAAATGAGAACCCTTTCTTAAGTTTTCCTTCCCCGCTGTGGGCAATGCATAGCTCCGGAAGGATATACTGGCAAAACAGATTTTTGCTTAAAACAGAAATGGATGTAAAAAAGTAAAAGAGCTAATACTTATTTGACACTAGCTACACAACGGTCTGAAAATCTGTCAGGTTTCCTTTCAACTTTAAAATCTGCTTATTTTGACAGCTTTCCATCCATCCATACTTTAAGAAAACGCCCTCACCATTAGACTATGCCACCCTGGGTCTCAAGGAGCTGGGTAAATCCCTGTGGACCTCACATGGGTGGCCCCCAGCTGACCAGACCTGACAGTGCCCGGCCCGCCCCGAGGACATGCTGGTGGTCTCCTCTGCCCAGGTCACGGCCTGCGTGCCGAAGCTCCTCCAGGGACTCAAATTCTGCAGGCCGCGCCCCCGACTCACATCCCCCCCGGGTCCCCTTCCCGAGCTGCCGAGCCCCAGATCAACCTCCGGCTCTTCCAACTAGATACTTTCGGGGACCATACAGGGCAGGAGCTGCGCTCCGATTTCTTTCCGCAGCAGGGCTTCCCGGCCCCGGAGCGCGCACAACTGGCGGCACGGCACAGCCCGCAAGAATGCGGGGCTCAGGTCCTGGCCCCAACGCCCGTCACAGAGAGTAGCCCGCGAAGGTGCGACGGACAGGCGCCCCCAAAACAGGCTGCCGGAGATCCCCGGGGAATCCTGCGATCTGGGGGACCGGGAGCGGCGTACCGAGCCGGGGGAGCGCAGCCCGGGCTGGCCTCCCGCCTTCGCCGCAGAGGCGGCCCGGGAGCTCCGCGCCTCCCCCGCTGCCCGGTTTGGCTGCCCCGGGGCCCCGTTCTCCCGCCCAGGCGTGGGCGAGCTCGGACCCGCGAAGAGGCTACCTCTCCACCCAGTGCCCGACGCCCAGAGGAGAGGGAGCGAGGACAAGGCGAAGAAGGACGCCGAGACAGGGACGCAGCTTTCGCCGGAGCTCGCAACTTCCAGACACCTTCCCTGGAGCCCCGTACCGCCGCCGCCACCCGGCCGGTAGGGGGCACAGCCTGCGGTCGGGGTGCAATGGCCGGGCGCAGGGGCGGGCTGGAAGGCCCCTAGACGCCCGGTTTGTTCGTACCTCACAGAATGTCCACAGCACCAGCGTCGAACTCCCGGTCTCTTCCTGCCGGCGCCGCGCCTGCCCCGCTCCTCTCAGCCCCTCGGCCTGGGGCAGGACCAGCACCGCGCGTCCGCCCCGCCCCCCGCCCCCGCCTCCCCGAGGCCCCGCCCCCAGGTGGCGGGGGAGTCCGTGGAACGAGAGCAGAGCGCGCCGCGAGCAGCCGCACGTGGAGCTCCTGTCGGCCCCGCCCCGGGCCGAACCAAGCGGCCAGAGGAGGGGTTTGGCACTTGAGGCAAGAGAACGTGGGGGGGGATCCTCCTCCTCCGGCTTTGTGGGAGGTAGGCGTATCGCTGAAAGACTCTGTAAGGCAGGCCATGAAGATCGCGGTCTTTTCCCGCATACGAAAGAGTGAAAAACCAAGGGTACTGTGAGTTCTCTCCCTTCTAGCCAGATGGCTTCTTCCGCCGCCGGGCTCGTGCTCCGCTGGGACGCTCCCTCTGGCTCCTAGTCGAGCTAGCTGGGGGCGGCTGTCTGGCTTGAGCCCCGTTTTACTAACTCCGAGCGTCGTAGGGAGGTAACTTAAAGAAGAGGCAGCCCCCAGCAGAGGTGGCTTCGTGATTTCTCGCGTCCCTCTGGTTCTCCTGTCCCGCACCCACCTGCCTACCCACCGCTTGGGACACTGCGCCCTCGCGGGTTTTATACAGTGGAGGGGTCGCCGCCGAGGAAGCCAAGCCTCTCTTCCTAATTCTGCCTCTCCATTTTTTTCAGGTACATACCGCCTCTGTGGTTTCAGTGCCCATGATCCCTCCAGAGATTTCATTTGCCCCCTCCCGGTGGTGGCCGGTGGGGGCGGAGGGTGATGCATAGGGACAGTGGAAGATGGTTTCATAGCACTGATAATCGTGTCAGGGGATAAATACAGGTTTCTTTGCCACCTTTAGTTGTTGGCGTCCGGCGGGGAAGGGACAAGCTGCTGTCAGCCTGAGTCCACCGCGACCTGCCTGGCTCAACCTCCACCTGGCCCCCAGGCACAACACAGGGAATACCAACCTCCTACACCTTCCTTTGATTTTGCTGACCCATTGACGCCGACCAGGGGCGTCAGAAACGCCCCACAGACTCCTTCAATAAAGGAGTGAGGGTGTACGGGTGTCTGCCTTTGACAGCTGGGTGAGGAGACAAGGAAGCAGAAGAGGACCTGAAAAATGACCCAAAATCAGATTTACGTTGGCAGAAGTCAACTTTAAAATTGCCCTGTTCTTTTGATCCAAACATAAATATGTACAGCTAGCTATTATTGATTGAAAGTGTGCCGGTCTCTGTGCCTTGTTTGCTTTGCAGAAGAATTTCAGTTTTGTGTTCATTACAGTTGAAAGCTCACTTGGCATAGTTTCCTCGTTCACAGCTCTTATGTTTTGGCACCTATGACATTAGACCTGTATGTTAGGAACTGCGATCTCTTGACTTTTCACAGCTTATTTCTGATGAAAGTGGGAAGTTTCTGGAGATTTTGTACTGATGATTTGAAGTAAGGACTCCATTAAGAAAGGAGACGAAGTATGTTTCAATAACTGCCTTTTAAATTAGTTGTACTTAATTAGTATACCAAAGTTTAAAATTGGTTAACAGTAGTTGATCGCAAATATTGCGGATGTGTTTTTTTCCTCTCATTTTTGTCTTACGTGCATTCAGAATGCCGCATGTTCAAAACTAGTTGGAAAAGTATAAAACTAATTTGATACCTACTGAGATAATCTAGCACTTCATATGTAAAGATAAATGAGTAATATGTTACTATCTTGGAAAACAGTTTCTAAATCTGATTTATTTTCCGGCATTAAACCTGAAAATCTAGGAGATAAAGAA
Organism: Bradypus variegatus; assembly: GCA_004027775.1. NCBI lineage: Eukaryota > Metazoa > Chordata > Mammalia > Pilosa > Bradypodidae > Bradypus > Bradypus variegatus. The sequence goes on along the minus strand of PVKY010013085.1, from coordinate 3,430 downwards.
CAATGTATTGTTAAGTTATGAAACATTGCTGCAAATATAAAATATTTAGGTAACCCAAGGAGAAAAATATTTTTAAAACTTTATTTTTAAATGCATGTTTGAATTGGGGTTATTATGTAGAATTAGATTGTAGCAAAATTTACTATGAAAATATTTTCTGAATCACAATGATCTTTTCAGCACATATGAATACCACAGTAAACATACTTCTACATACCACATTTTGTAAACTAAGTGCTTAAAAATTCTTAAAATCTGTTTTATAAACACCTGAAACATCATAAAATTCTGAAGTTTGCTTTGGAAGACAACACATAATGCTTCAAAGATGGAAGTGGAGCTGAGAAAGGATGGGTTGTTTTAGATATTTCTTATCACAAATGTTTTTCTGTGCTTATTTCAGTAAGGAATGCAATTTTTTAAGAATTTGAAGTTATATTTTGATTTTGTTTTGAAGTTGGGATATAGTTTTATTTTCACCAATACAGTGAAATGTTTTCCTGTATATGGGACATTGCCCATATCCTTCTAAATAGATCCACATCATCCTGAGCACATCTTAAGCTATTACTTATTCCATAGTTTTTAAAAACTAACACAGCTCAATATTTTTACTTTTGTTTTTCTCACTAAAAAGTTACTCATTCCAGGAACAACCCAGGCACAGATTTAGATTCTGGGATTCAAAGATAAACAGTTAACAGAATAAGCACATCATGGAGGCATGCTTTTTTTTTTTTTTTTTCAATCTGAGCCCACAGTGCCTGTTCTTTCACAAATAATGAGTTTTAGTTCCTTCCTTCCTTCCTTCCTTCCTTCCTTCCTTCCTTCCTTCCTTCCTTCCTTCCTTCCTTCCTTCCTTCTTTTCCCTTTATTTTCCTCCCTTCCTTCCCTCCCTCCCTCTCTCCTTTTCTTCCCTCCCTCCCTCCCTCCTTCCTTCCCTCCCTCCTTCCTTCCTTCCTAACTTCCTTCTGAAGTTGTGGGTTATAAAACAATCATGCATAAAATACAGGCTTCCAATATACCACCTGTGATGCTTAAGTTTATGTGTCAACTTGGCCAGGTTCTGGTGTCCAGCTGTTTGATCAAGCAAGCACTAGCCTGATTGTTACTATGAGGTTATTTCAAGGACTTAAATCATAAGTAACTTGATTGCATCTATGGCTGGTAACATGTACTATCAGTTGAGGAGATTGCTTCAAAAACCTTCATCAGAGTTCTCAGCTTGCAGCCTGTCCCGTGGAATTTGGACCTTCCTATCCCCACAGTCACATAAGACAATTTGCATTAAAAAAAATCATAATTTTACAAATATCTCCTGTTAGTTGTGTTTACCTAGAGAACCTAACTAATATACTGCCATATTATTAACACCTTGCATTGGTGTAGTACATTTGTTACAATTAATGAAAACACATTTTTATAATTCTACTATTACTATATTCCATGGTTTAACTTAGAGTTCACTGTTTTGTGTTGTGCACTTCCTTGGATTTTTTTTATTTTATTTTAATTCTAGTGCCATATATACAACCTAAAATTTTCCCTTTAAACCACATTCAATTATATAATTTGGTGCTGTTAATTACATTCACCATGTTGTGCTACCATCACCACCATCCATTACCAAAACTTTTCTTTCATTCTAAATGGAAACTCTGTACATTAAAGCCTTAACTTCCTATACCCCTTCCCCACTCTATCCCCTGGTGACCTGTAATCTAGATTCTGACACTTATGATCTTGCTTATTCTAATTATTTTATATCAATGATAGCATATAATATCTGTCTTTTTGTGTATGTCTTCAAGGTTCATCCATGTTTTCACATGAATGAGAATTTTATACCTTTCTATAGCAGAATAATATTCCCATTTTGTATATATACATTTTGTTTATCCATTCGTTGATTCATGGACACTTGGGTTACTTTCATCTTTTGGCCATTGTTAATGCTGCTATGAACATCAGTGTGGAAATATCTTCTCAGTCTCTGCTTTCATTTCTTTGGGGTATATACCTAGCAGTGGGATTGCAGGGTCATACGGTAATTCTACACTTAACTTTCTGAAGAACTGTCAAAGTGTCTTCCACAGCAGCTGCACCATTTTATATTCCCACCAGCAATGTAGGAGTATTTCTATTTCTCCATATCCTCTCCAAAACTTATAATTTTCTATCTAACACTTATAATTTTCCATTTTTTTTAGTGGTAGCCATTCTAGTGGGTATGAAATGATATCTTAGTGTGGTTTTGATTTGTATTTCTCTAATGGCTAACAATGTTGAGCATCTTTTCATGTTCTTTTTGGCTATTTGTATATCTTTGTGGAGAAATGTCTACTCAAGTCTTTTGCCTGTTTGTCCATTGAATTGTTTGATTTTTTGTTGTTGAATTGAAGGATTTCTTTACATATTCTGGATATTAAACTTTTTGAATATATGGTTTCCAAATATTTTCTCTCATTGTGTAGGTTGTTGTTTTACTTTCATGTTAAAGTCCTTTGAGGCACAAAAGTTTTTAATGTTGATAAGTTCTTATTTATTTTTTTTTCTTTTGTTGCTTGTGCTTTGGGTGTAAAGTCTAAGAAACCGTTGCCTAACACAGGTCCTGAAGATGCTTCCCTACATATTCACAATTTAATATCATACACGCTACATACCTACATTTCCAATCTTTCACAGCATATAACAAAGTTATTAGGAAAACTGGATGGCCACAACCAAGGATGTTATAGTATACACACAGTTCTGACAGGGAGAGCCAAGATCAGGAAGCAGTTTTAAGAAACAGTTCTTAAAAACATGGGAATAGAAGTAATTTAAAATGTTCAAGACATATAGAATGCAAGACTGTGACTCCAAATCATCATTTAGTATGCATTGTGTTATAGGGTATAAAAACTGCCACACACCCCCACCCTATGTAACCAAGACAGTCAAAGCCTCCCGTAATTCAATATCCCACTATTTTCTGGTTGCACCAAACAATAAACAACCAGCAAATGATTTCTCCTCTTTTACAAAAAGCATTTATACATAAAGAATGGGATGAGGTGGGATTTCAATCTCCTTTTTAAAAATGTTTCTTCTAAGCTACTAAAAAACTTGCATTTACAAAATAGTTGATAAAAATATTCCTCTTGATTGTACAAGAAGGGAGAAGCAGGGACCACTGATAGGACATGGTGTATGAGATTAATCCGAGGCTGGACTCTCTTCATTTTTAGTTTCTCCATTTTCTGCAGGAAAATCTTGTTTAGTTTCTTGGTTAGCCATTTCAGCTTGTTTTCCCTTTGCTCCTTTTTTCCCTTTTGGTTGCACATTTTTGTCTGACGATTTACCCTTTCCTGCTGCCTTTTTTGGCTTTGTTTCCACTTTCACAGGAGAAGGTTTAGCTGACAGCCTCACCGACCTCCTCTTGGGCTCC
>PVKY010013084.1:0-11182 GCA_004027775.1 Bradypus variegatus | reverse complement strand
TATATCGCAAGTAACATAACCAGGGAGACAGTTTCATGATATATATTACAGTATATAAATCTGCCTTTTAAAATAAAAAATTCTCTCTTTAAAGTAGGATAGATTTCCAGACTATGTATATCAACAGAGTAGCCCCCTGTCCTGGCTCCCACATGCCTTCAGCTGTTAAAAGGAGAGGCTCGTGGTAGAAAGCTCCTGATGTTGGAGGATGCTGATGTTCAGTTCTCCAATACCCACCCCCTGAAATGGTACTTGAAGCTTCAGTAGGGACACTTTGCTACCTAGCCTTTGAGCTTCAACTCCTAAGAGGAAAGGAGGAATGTGGGCTGATCTCTATTGTAACCATAGGTAGAGACTTAAATTTTAGTATAAAAAGGCTGAGCTGACCTACCTCCAAGGTAAAATTTCCTTTATAAACTAAAATGTCAGTATACCACTAGTTTATATTTATGAAGCAAATATATTTTTATCATATTTTTTATTGTAGAATATAACACATATACATAGAAGTGATAACTCTCCAAGTGAAATTTAACAAGTAGTCAGAGAACAAATTTCAAAGAGTATTATAGGTTACAACTTCACAGTTTCAGTTATTTCCTTATTGTGAAATATAACATGTATACAAAAAAAAAGTAGTATCTTTCAAAGTATGCTTTAACATGTAGTTATATGGGAAACTTCCCAAATTGTTGAGTTCTAGTACCATATTTTCAGTTATTTCCTTATTGTGAAATACAACATATATACAAAAAGGTGATGGCTTTCAAATTATAACTCAACAAGTGCCTATAGAACAAATTTCAACGGATGCTGTATGTTACAGTTCCACCATTTCAACCTTTCCTTCTAGCTATTCTAACATCCCAACAACTAAGAAAAAGAAAATTATATAAAGATTCAGTATTCATAATCCCTTGTTAAATTCCATCTTGTTTGTTGCTACCCCTTCCTCTAGTTTAATCACTTTACTGATCTTCAGGGATGTCTAGATAGGGACCACCCTAAGTTGTTCATGTTAAAAAGGGGTGTCAACTTTATGAGAAAAGGGGACACATCTAGTTGATGTTCTTGAAGACGCTATCGCCTCTGCATTATGGGACTTAGCTGGCATAGAAGTTCTCTGAAGAATTTAAGTTTCTGAAGAATAAACTTAGTGAGTGAAACCTTTATAGAGTCTCAGATAAGAATTTGGGTATTCTTGACTTGGGCTTAACATACTGTGGTCATTTGGCATATCTAGATGAAGCTTGCATAGGAGTAACCTCCAGGACAGCCTTTTGAATCTATTTGAATTCTCTTAGCCACTGAAACCTTATTTTGTTGACTCTTTTCCCCCTTTTTTGTCATAAAAGCATTCTCAATCCCTCAATGCCAGGGTCAGGCATATAGATTTTGTATTTGCAGCATGGCATTCTGAATTCAGAGTTTGTCTGATGTTCATATAAATGAGATATTTCATTTTGAATAGCCATACCTTGATGCATATGTATTCAATTGCCAATAATTTGAAATTGATTTGGAGAATTAAAATAATCAATAGGTTACATGGAAACTTAATTTCAACATAAGTCAGATAGACTAACAAATCTGCTTTTAGTGAGGTTTCATTCTGTCTTCTATAAGACCTCCCAAGTCACTTCATATAAAATTATAGCATGATCTATTTCAAGAATACAATTAATTATATAAAGAATTGTGCGTTCATCTTGGAAATTACTTCAATGATATAAGAAAGTAATGATTAAAGCCATACGAGGCAGAGGAAAGGAACAAAAGGAGTATGAAAAGAATGCTCTGCACTGCAGTAGCTGCTTGGGTGGAAAAGGAGAGAATGTCCTAAAGATCAGTGGCCACTCAGCTGTGAACATTGCATTCATATAAACCATCCATTCCCTCTATGCCAATTATAACCATAGTCTTTGCATAGTCATTTTAATTGGTGATCTCTTTGTCCTCTTTGTTCTCGTATGTTATTCTTAACCCTATGCAAAAGATAGAAAAGAAGATATACCTGGAAGACTTAAGTAAGTTCCCTCGGATTAAGCTATTAATTAGATTGAATGATGAGCCAGAGCAAAAATTCAGGCCTTCCAACTGCCAGGCCCAAAATCTTTCTCCTAGAACGCAACTGTCCCCACTCCTATATACATGATCTTCTTCTGCACCCACACTCTAAAGAACCTTTAAAGAAGGTAATTTTATATTTGGTTCCTGTTTGCTTTACAAAATCTGAATATCATTTTAGAGTCTGATTTTTAATAGCTATTTTTGAGTGCTCATCCAACATAGGAGATCCTAAGTGATTTTGATGCTTGCTATCTCTTATTGTCCTTTTTCCCTTAATTGTTGATACTATGTGAGGTTATACTGTGTGTTAATTAAGAATGTTGATCCTGGAGCCAAATGGCCAAGGTCCAGAACCCAGCCCTGCCACCTACTAGCTGAGTAACCTTAAGCAAGTTGCTTAACTTCTCTATGGTTGAGTTTCCTCATCTGTTAAATGGGGATAATAATAGAACATACCTCATGATAGGATTTAAGGATTATTATGACCTTGATATATAATAAGCTCTCAATAAATTATATTAATAGTAATGGAAGGAGTAGCAGTAGTACTGTAGTATACTTTCTAAAAGATACCACAGGATTCTACAAACAGACTAAAGTAGAAACCATTCCCCTTACAATCACACACACACAAGCATCCACATACACATATAAGCACAGACACACATAGAAGCCAAGGCACAGACACACACAGAGGCCATTTAGCCTCACTTTGTGTTCCCAAAATAAAATCTTTAGTAATGTGATCTCCTTACAGACTAATAGTTGTACCATTAAAGTTTAAATACCATTTAAAGATTATTTTTCTTGAGAATAAATGTCCATTTACCTTTTGGATTAATAATGATTGAAAGCATTAATGGTTTTTTAATCACTGAAATCATAAAAAATAAAATGTCAGAATCGAAAATGCGTACTTGACACTGATCATTTCATACTAATCAGACTTTAATTTTCTCCTGTGGAACTGAAATCTAAACCGATGAGATAGCTTCAAGTTTACAAAGCTTCTTCAATTTCACTTTATCTGAGTTTACATATTTGTATAAGAATGTTTAAATAAATGAGGTTTTTAGAGACCGATAAATATATTGAAATTGGCAATAATTTTTAAAATAAATTAGGTAGCCTCATTTTCCTCAGTTTTTAAAGTTTCTTTATTTTACTAATTATAAAAGAAGGGCTAATATTTTAGAAAATTAAGATAATATACAAATGTAAAGAAGGAAATAAAACTTATCAAGATCACTACTGTTATCTTGTCTTTTCACCCTGTTTTCTGTGTATATGCATATTAATATAAGTAAAATTGAGATTATTGTAAATTCTACTTTTCTTACTTATCTTATGGTACACATCTTCCCATGCCGTATTTGTGCCTTAAAAACATGGTTTTTAATAGCTGCATAGTATACCTTATGTATCTAAATGCACCTTAATTTACTTAACCATTCCCTCTTGGTTGGCCATTTAGATTATAAATAGTATTTACATACATGCTCGTATGTAAATCTTCATCCATCTGTACAGTTGTTTCCTTAGGATAAATTACTAGAAGTGAAATTCCTTAATCAAAAGATGGGTCCTTTAAAATTTTCTGATAATTTTGCCAAAATAATTTCTATAAAGGTGGAGCCAACTTCTGGTCTTTAAAAATTGAGAATATAAACTCTCATCAGCATTGAGTATTATTGTTTTTATTTTTCTCAGTATTACAGCCAAAAATAATGTAGCAATAACAGCAACTAATATTTACTGAGCACTTATGGATCATGCAGTGTTCTCCCTTGATTTTCACAGCAACCTTAAGTAGGAACTGTTATTCTCATTTTATGGATGAAAAAACTAAGTTTAAGTAACCTTCCCAAGTTCACATACAGCTAATGACTATTACATTCTTGCTTTAATTTGTATTTGATTACCAATAATATTGAACATTTTTGTATATTTGTTGGTAATTTGAATTTTGATCGTGTCTTTGCCATTTTTCTGTTAGAGCATCAGGAGATTTATCTGCATTAATTTTTAATCATCCACAGATTACATTAGGATTCACTGTTTATGTTGTACAGCTTGTTTTTGTTTGCTTTTAATGCAATTTTATGATATATTCACATACCAGATAATCATTTAAGTATCATCATATAGTTGTGCATTCATCACCACAGTCACTTTTTGAACATTTTCATTACTCCAAAAAAGAATAAAAATTAAAAAGAACACCCAAAACATCCCATACCCTGTACCTCCCCTATTATTTTTGTGTTTTTTTGTCTTTATTTTCTTGTTCATCTGTCCATACACCAGATAAAGGGAGTGTCAGCCACAAGGCTTTCACGATTATACAGTCATGCCCTAAAAGCCGTATACTTATACAATCATCTTCAAGAATCAAGGCTACTGGATTATAGTTCAACAGTTTTAGGTATTTCCTCCTAGCTATTCTAATAGACTAAAATGAGATATCTATATAATGCATAAGAATAACCTCCAATGACCTTTTAACTCTTGTTTGAAATCTCTCAGCCACTGAAACCTTATTTTGTTTCATTTCTCTTCCCATTTTGGTCCAAGAAGGCTTTCTCAATCCCACAATGCCAGGGCCAGGCTCATCCCCGGGAGTTATGTCCCACATTGCCAGGGAGATTTACATTCCTGGGAGTCATGTCCCATGTGGCGGCCGGGGTGGAGGGAGGTGGGGGACAGTAAGTTTACCTGCAGAGTTGGCTTAGAGAGAGAGGCCACATCTGAGCAACAAAAGAAGTTCTCTAGGGGTGACTCTTGGGCATAATTATAAGTAGGCTTAGCTTCTCATTTGCAGGAATAATTTTCATAAGGGCAAGCCCCCAGGTTGACTGCTTGGCCTGTTACATTGTTAGTCCTCAATTCGTTGCTTGCAGCTCACAAATGAGTTGCTTGCAAGAATATCGGGAATACCCCAGATGGGGAAGTTTAGTATTTCCATGTTTTCCCCCAGTCCCTCAACGGAGCTTTGCAAATCCCTTTTTATTCTCTGCGCAAATTACTCTGGGATGTATCAGGGCACCACCCTAACCTTATACAGTTTTGTTTCGTTTTTAAGTTTTATTCTAGTAGCATATATACAACCTAAAATTTGCCCTTTTAACTGCATTCATGTTTAATTCAGAGGTGTTAATTACATTCACAATGTTGTGCTACCATTACTGTCATCCATTACCAAAACTTTTCCATCACTCCAAATAGAAACTCTGTACCAATTAAGCATTAACACCCTATTCCATAGTCCAATTCCAGCCTCTGGTAACCTGTATTCTAGTTTCTGATTCTATGAATTTGCTTACCCTTATTATTTCATATCAGTGAGATCACACAATATTTGTCCTTTTGTGCCTGGCTTATTTCATACAACATGATCTCTTAAAGTTTCATCCACGTAATATCACATGTACCAGAAATTCATTCCTTTTTATTTCCCCTGCCAGGATGATGTGTGTTTTATTTTGTCTTGTCTGGATAGAGATTTCATTTGTTCCCGAATGTTCCAGGATGGAGTTAGACTAAGAAAAAGCATAGACTGTAGAGGTTTATTTGGTGTAATCTTCCCCCATGTTTTCGTCTTCACCATCAACTGAGAGAGCAGCATACTTGCTTTCAGAACTGAATTTAAGGGCTGGATTTTCTTCATTTTCTTTGGCTCAGGTGCAGATCAGGAGTTTTGATCCTTTTTGTCATCTTTCTTCTCAGACCCCTTCCAGTGGTCTTTGCTCCCTCCATCTCCTGAACCACAGATGTAGTTCCCATTTTGATACTCACCCATCTACTTTGTTTTCATCTTTCCTTGCTGAGCTGAAGCTATTTTTCCCCCACTTATAGGAGATTGCTGCTCTGTGTCTGAGCTCTGAGATCAAACAGGAGGATTAGAACTTCAACAAAGCATTCTCCTTTGGTGGAGAGGGTGACATTACCTTTAGAGGCTGATCATATTTGGAGGGTTTTGAAGTTGTAGAGTGACCATCTTCTTCCTTATACCGAGTGTTTCATTTTCCGGGGATTTCTCACCCTCTTTCCTTCGTGCATTTCTGCCAGATGTGACAGAGTTCCCAATCTGCAATGACTCACGCATGTCCTAGACTGTTTCTGTTCTTGAGTTTCTTCACTTCACCAACTTGAGTGTCTTTCCTGAGGCTCATTCAGCAGATGCTGAAATTTCTCCTGTTCCTTCTATAGCCATTCTACTTCCCATTCTCTAGCAGCTGTGTCAACAGGCTTTGCTCCTCCAAAGACTGGGAAGTGCTAGCAGAAAAATCATCTTCCTTAGGAGTACTCCAAATCTTTAGATTCAGTTTGGGTCTTTTGGGGGACCTCTATCATTCGTGTATCATCTTGAGAGGAATCATCTCTGGAGCTCCATAACCTATTATCCTATCTGTCACATAGATCTTCATAGCAGTCGTGCCTCCTCTGTAGTCATCATCCCTGCAGTACCCACTACCAAATGCTCTTCTGCCTCTGCCTAACCTAGAGGCATAGTATCTATCTTAGTCTCTGCTGCCTTGGTCATCATAGCAATCCCGGCTCCCATGTCGGTCCATATCCTGGCATGGGCCATCACAATGTCATCATCATGATACTGGTCTGAATCGTAACAATCACAATACTTGTCTCCAAAGCTATCATCACTCTTCTGAGCAGGTAGTCATCATAGCGGTCTGTGGCAGGATGGGCCCTCCAATCTGTATGTATTGTCAGAATCCTGATTTCTTTCTTGGCCAAAAGAATCATCATCCCTGTCTTTATCCTGTGCTTGATCAGCAACATCCGCTCAAATTCTCTTGTGACCTAGAAACTCTTCCTTGAGACTCAGGGCACTGAACAGGGAATCCAGGTCCTCAAACTCAGCATAACCGAAACCTTTCAACCTCTCTGGATTGCTGGGTTCATGTGGTAAACACATTGCACTGATCCTCTAAAGAATTCCTTAATGGAGACTTCTATCACATCATAGGGTAGGTTCCCTAGAAAAGCAGTGTGGAGTGGCAATTTGAGAATATGGCTCCAGTTGATATTAGGTTCCTGGGGAGCTTGGAGAGCAGTGGGAAGGATGGAATGGTTAGTTGGAGGTGCCCTGCAAAAATCATCATCATTACTGTGCCAAGTGGTTGAAACATCTCCTTGTAGGTCATCTGTTTCATCAGTCCATCTGACTGATTTGGGAACATAGGTGCTTCCTTCATCAGTCCCCCCATCCTTAGCAAGGAAATATGTTAGGAAGGTAGTCTTCCCTTTCCTATTCTTTTTTGCTGAGGCTGCCATGTTGGGAACGGAAGCACTTCATCCCTTTTTATGGCTGAATAATATTCCATTGTAAGTCTGCATCCATATCCCAAGTCCTGGCCTCTTGCCTTACTCTCCAGACAACATGAGCTTCACCATCTGCTCCACCACCTTCTCTACCAACTACCGATCCCTGGGCTCAGTCCAGTTGCCCAGCCACCAGATCTGGACAGCCAGCAGCCTGGCCAGCATCTATGTGGGCACCAGGGGCTTGGGCTCCTGGATCTCCATGTCCTGCTCCTCTAGCTCCCGGGGCGGCTGGGGGTCCGGGGGCCTGGCCGGCAGGGTGGCTAGGGGTCTGACGGGAATGGGGGGCATCCTGGGTAAGAAGGAGACCATTCAAGCCCTGAACGATCACGTAGCCTCCTACCTGGACAGGGTGAGGAGCCTGGAGACTGAGAAACGGAGACTGGAGGGCAAAATTCGGGAACACCTGGAGAAGAAGGGACCCCAGGTCAAGGACTGGAGCCACTACTTCAAGATCATCGAGGAACCGAGGGCTCAGATCTTTGAAATTTCTGTGTACAATGCCTGCATCATTCTGCAGATTGACAATGGCTGGCTGGCTGCTGATGACTTCAGAGTCAAATATGAGACTGAGCTGGCCATGCACCAGTCTGTGGAGAGCAACATCCATGGGCTCTGCAAGGTCATTGATGACACCAGTGTCACTCAGCTGCAGCTGGAGACTGAGATCGAGGCTCTCGAGGAGGAGCTGCTCTTCATGAAGAACCATGAGGAGAAAGTAAAAGGCCTACAAGCCCAGATTGCCAGCTCTGGGCTAACCATGGAGGTTGGTGCACCTGAGTCTCAGGACCTCAGCAAGATCATGGCAGACGTCTGAGCTCAGTATGATGAGTTGGCTCAGAAGCACTGAGAGGAATTGGACAAGTACTGGTCTCAGCAGATTGAAGAGAGCACCACAGTGGTCACCTCTCATGAGATAGGAGCTGCTGAGACGACACTCACGGAGCTGAGATGTACTGTCCAGTCCTTTGAAATTGACCTGGACTCCACAAGAAACCTGAAAGCCAGCCTGGAGAACAGCCTGCGGGAGGTGGAAGCCCGCAATGCTCTGCAGATGGAGCAGCTCAATGGGGTCCTGCTGCACCTGGAGTTGGAGCTGGCACAGACCCGGGCAGAGGGGCAGCACCAGGCCTAGGAGTACAAGGCCCTGCTGAACATCAAGGTCAAGCTGGAGACCGAGATTGCCACCTATCGCCGCCTGCTAGAAGATGGAGAGGACTTCAGTCTCAGCGACACCCTGGGCAGCAGCAACTCCATGCAAACCGTCCACAAGACCACCACCGCAGAACCATGGATGGCAAAGTGGTATCTGAGACCAGTGACACCAAAGTTCTGAGGCACTGAGGCAGCAGAAGCAGGGTGCCCTTTGGGGAACTGGTAACCAATAAAATCTTCTGCATCTTAAAAAAGAAAAAAAACTATTCCATTGTATGTATATGCCATGTTTTACGTACCCCTTCATCTGCTGATGGGCACTTGGGATGCTTCCATCATTTGGCAATTATGAATAATGCCTCTGTGAACATCAATGTACAAATATCTTTTCAAGTCCCTGCTTTTAATCCTTTTGGGTATATTCCTAGAAATGGGATTGTGAGATCATATGATCATTCTGTAATTTTCTGAGGAACTGGTAAAATGTTTTCCCCAGTGGCTGCCCCGTTTTACATTCCCATCAAAAATGAATGAGTGTTGCTATCATCCTCTCCAACACTTGTTATATTCAGTTTTTAATAGTAGCCATTCTAGTGGTTGTGAAATGATGTCTCATTGTGGTTTTTATTTGCATGTCTCTAATGGCTAATGATGTTGAGGATCTTTTCATTTGCTTGTTGGCTATTTGTATATATTCTTTGGAGAAATGTCTATTCAAGACCTCTGCCCATTTTAAAATTGGGTTTGTCTTTTTGTGGTTGAGTTGTAATTTTTCTTTATATATTCTGGATATTAAACCCTTATTGGATATGTGTTTCCAAATATTTTCTCCCATGTTGGTTGTCTTTTCCTTTCCATATTAAGGGATGCACAACAGTTTTTAATTTTGATGAATTCCTATTTCTCTATTTTTTATTTTGTAGCTTGTATTTTTGGTGTAAAATCTAAGAAACCATAGCCTAATACAAAGTCCTGAAGATGCTTCCCTATTTCCTTCTAGGATTATTATAGTTTTGATTCATATAGTTAGGTATTTGATCCATTTTGAGTAATTTTTCTGTAAGGTTTGAGATAGGGGCCCACCTTCATCTTTTGCATATGGATATCCAGTTTTCCCGGCACCATTTGTTGAAGAGACTATTCCTTCCCCATTGAATGAACTTCCCACCCTTGACAAAAAAGCAATTGGCCACAGAGGTGAGAGTTTATTTCTGAACTCTCAATTTGATTCCATTGGCCTTTATGTCTTTTCTTATACCAGTACCATGCTGTTTTGATTACCATAGTTTTGTTTAAATAAGTTTAAAAAAAATTTATACATTTTTTATTGTGAACTTTTAACATAGATACATAACAGTAATAACTTTCAAAGTACGATTTAACAGTAGTTAGAGAGCAAATTTCAAAGAATGTTATGGGTCACAGTTTGATAATTTCAGTTATTTCCATTATTGTAAAATATAACATATATACAGGCAGGTGTTAACTTTCAAAGTATAGCTCAACAAGCAGTTATATAGGTAATTTGAAAAAAATGTTGCAGTTCCACAGTTTCAGTTCTTTCCTTATTGTGAAATATAGGATATGTACAGAAAGGTGCTAACTTTCAAAGCACAATTCAATGAATAGCTATAGAGCAAATTTCAAAGAACGTTATAGGTGCTGGTGCAGCCAGCAAGCTCACTCCCCACTCTCCTCTCTTACCTCTGTGATATAAATGTTCCACCATTTCAGTTATTTCCTTCTGGCTATTCTAATACCCTAGCATCTAAAAAAAAATATATATATAAATGTGTTTTATAAAAGTTTCAGTATTCGTAATCCTTTGTTAAATCCTATCTTGCCTATTGCTACTCCTTCCTCGTTTAATCTCTTTCTCAATCTTTAGGGGTATCTAGGTGGTGACCACTCTAACTTGTTCATATCGAAAGGGGATGTCAACAGTATGGGGAAGGGGGCTGCATCTGATTGTTATTCTTAAAGAGGCTGTTGCTTCTGGGTTTTAGGACTTGTCTGGCATAGGAACACTGATGGATTTAAGTTTTTGAGAGATAAAACTTAGTGAGAGAATCTTTTATAGAATCTCAAATAGGGACCTAGGTATTTTGGAACTACTGTTGGTAAGGGCATGGCATACTGTGGCCATTTGTGATATTTAGCTGGAGCTTGCATAAGAGAAACCTCCAGGATTGCCTCTCAACTCTATTTGAGATCTCTGTAACCTTATTTTGTACCTTTCTTTTCCCCCTTTTAGTCAAGGTGGCATTTTCAATCCCTCGATGCCAGGGCCAGGTTCATTCCTTGGGAGTTGTGTCCCATGTTGCCAGGGAGATTCATTCCCCTGGGAGCCATGTCCCACTTGGGGAGGAGGTTAATGAATTTATTTGCCTAGTTGGGCTTAGAGAAAGGCCTCATCTGAGTAACAAAAGACATTCTCTGGAGGTGCCTCTTAGGCATAATTATAGGAAGGCTTAGCCTCCCATTTTCAGCCATAAGTTTCACAAGAGCAGGCCTCAACTTGAAGGCCTGATTTATCAAGTAGTGGGTTCCTAATTTCATATAACATATATTCTTTCCCAAGATAAACAAATAAATTTTATCTCACGTTATCATC
>PVKY010013083.1:0-11183 GCA_004027775.1 Bradypus variegatus | reverse complement strand
CTTCCTCTGTAATCTTCAAGATTCTTGTACATATCCTTGTATTTCTAATATTGTACCATAACCAATAGTTAGCATATTTGTCTCTATTTGCTACAGAGGGAAGGGACCATATCTTATTACCTTTGTATCTTCAGTGTCTACATTTCAATTCAATACATTTTTATTGTACTGAATAAGAAAGACAAGCTCCCCTCCCTCATGGAACACACATTCTATTGTGGAGAGATACAAGTGATACAATATGCAGGGATGCAATTATAATACTGTGTGGTGACATCATTCCAGGAATAGAACAGGAGCACAACAGTATGAATGAAAAATGTATCCTTAAATGAGCAGTACAAATTCTTTTTCTTCCAAATTTGATTTCTTAAAAAAAGAAAAATTCCTTTTTACTAACCTGTTTCTCCCATTCTTTCATCAATTTCTTCACATATGTTGAATCTGGGTTTAGACACGTTTGATCCCCATTCTTCATTGTAGCACTGCCAAGGAAATAGCAATGTGATTTTTCTTCTGTAAGTAATTGCTCCATCTCCCCTCACCCCCCTAGAAAACTCAACTTCCCAACTAGAATATATTTATATTATCACTATAAATATCTGAGACTTCCAATCTTTTTCCTGTCTTCTCATTTTCTAAGTGAGTAGACTTAAATGAATTGCTAAGATAAGACATAAACCTAAATTAAAAAAACTCCAACAGGTTAATGCTATGGGAGAAAGTTACATTAACAGGATTTCATGGAAATAATGAAAATCATGAATTTTGCTGAATTTCTCAATGAAAATATTTAAAATATAATCAAATGTTTTACTAAGACAAAATTAAGAGACTGACTCAGAGCAGAACATCCAGGACTAATTTAAAGATTTTTTTCTTTGATTCTTCTGTATGGACTGAGACTAAGAGTAGCCATTCCGTATGTCATCCTTGATTTAGATATCTTAGGACTTAAAACATGAATATTCTTTAAGCTAGCAATTCTAATTACTACAAAGGTAATAGGAAAGAATTAAAGATATAATATTGCTACAATAACAGTTTGATTCCAATAGCAGAAACTTTGAAATAACCTACATTTCTAATAATAGGAGATTGAATTTTGTATCATACCTCCATATGATACAATATAATTTGGCTATTAAAGTGACATTATTAGGGAAAAATGACATTATGAGAGATTTATTGACATAAGAAATTGTTCAAGATGTTAATGTTAATGACAATGTTAAATGAAAAGCAGATTATAAAACAGTATATAGAGTATGACTTTTTTTGTGCACGTGTGTGTGTACTTGGAAGATTTAGAAGGAGTTAACAGTATTTGTTAAATTAAATTAAAGTGATTTTTATTTTTTTCTTTTGGCTTATCTGTATTAATCATTTTCTACAATGAACATGTATTACTTTGTAATATTTGGTTCCTGATTTCCACCAGGAAATTCCTTGTTCTTTAGAAGAAGAAAAGAAGGGTGTAGACCAGATTTGTGAAGGGGCTAATCATCTGAATTTTAAGTGTATATATGGGTAAGTATTCCAGGGCTAATATTCACACTAAAATTAATGTCCCTTCCAATATGGCACATGCATGTCAAATGGGCTTTTACTTACATGATTTCAGTTTTCTCACAGGAAGGGCTTGGGGCAAATTGTTTAAGATCTTTCAAAAATTGCAGGTAGATTGTCTCTTGGCTAGTGTCGATGCAGGAACAGCGTCCATTCTTCATTATTAGAGTTCCTAAGGGAAAGCATAAGGGTAGAAGATACTGGTTTAGGGAAATATCTTAATTCAGGAGATTCATCAAAATGATCCAATTGTCTTAATAAAAATTACTGCTATCGTTTACTGAGCTTTGGCAAATCAGCCCCACAAACTTTTAAGGTAGGTATTAACTTCATTTTATCATTTTATAGATAAGGAAGGTAAGGTTCAGAAAGATTAAGTAAAGAACAAAGTCATATAGCTTTTAGGGAGCTGGATCAGAGTTTCAGTTTGAGTCTCTCTGAGTCCAAAGGCCTTGCTATTAACTAGCATATCTTACAACCTTAGGAGAAAAAGAGACTCACGATATTTAATGAATGATTATCACAGACCAGACACAGACACAAAGATACCTAATGTGCAAATTCATGTGTGATATGCAAGCCACAGTTTCTTACAGAACTCCTACAGACCTGACTACTTATTTATTCATTATTCATATCTGAACTTAGTGGAATGGAGTTGGTGTTGGTTTGAGCAGAAAGCTCTACTTATAATCAATTATCACCAGCATCCTCATCCTCATCATCCCCTACTGCCTTGCTTTTATATAGTGCTTTAGATTTTCAAAAACCCTTTAAAATATGTTATCTTCATTCCTTCATTCTTTCATTCATTCAACATTTACTTATTCGGCACCTACTGTATGCCACACATAGTGTGGTAGGTAGAAAAGGCATAATACAAAATTTCCATTGTGCAGAGGAAGAAACTGAGGCCTAGAAAGGTTAAGTAATTTGCCCAAGGTAAATAGATTAGGGACAGCCTCTTTGATTATTAGATCTGTGAGCAGTCAACCACAGACATACTTATCAAGAAACAATAGCAGGGTGATGAAGTTACTTGAGGAGACAGAGTCTTTCATCTCATTGTCATTCAGTTCAACAAACATTTATTGAACACTTACTGCTTGCCAGGAATTCGCACACCTAGACTCAGAGGACTTGTGTTTGACTTGGCAGGTCCAAGTTATGAACTTTGGATAGCTGATCACATCACTGAGAAGCTTTTATGAATGACTCATATCACTTTCTGATGTATGCAGAGCATTCATCTTTAGCGGATGAACCAAGAGGCTTTTATAGTGATTCACACCTCTCACTTTACTACCTAATATAACTCTGAATTCCTTACCTTGAACTCCAGTCAGAACCAGAAAGATGATACCCAAGAGGAGAGAAACACCACTTTTCTTCATGGTGGTGGGATCGTGGTCTGCTGAGTCACTTCTGTATTGGATTTCAAGTCTGAGAAATTCTTTAGAGAACATGTTCTGGGAATCATATTTATTTAGGAAACCCATTTCCCTCCTAAACTCTGATTGGTTAGTATTAATAGCTGATCTAGATAAACTGACCACAAACTTGATTGTGCTGGGGGAAACCCTACTCTCAGATCCAAGGGAATTTCTGCATTTTTTATTTCCATTTCACATAAATGGGTGGTTTATAGTAAGGGATGTGAAACCAACATCACTGACAGCCTTTAGCACACTCATAGCTGCTCACCTGGGTGAAGATTAGGTTATATAACTGTTTTGGTTTGCTAAAGCTGATGAATTGCAATATACCAAAAATGGATTGGCTTTTACAATGGGGATTTTTTAACTTACAATTTACAGTTCATAGGGTGTAAAAATGTTCAACTTAAGGCATCAACAGGATGATACCTGCACTGTGAAGACAGGCTATCAGCATCTTGGGCACATGGGAAGGCACAGGGCCAGCATCTGCTGGTCCTTTGGCTCCTGGGTTTCATTGATTTTCAGCTTCTGGCTTCAGTGGCTTCCTCTCTGTTTTTCATGTGTCCTTTCTCAACTTCTCTGGTGGCTTTTTCTCTAAACTTCTCTGGGGCTTTTTTTTTAGGGATTTATTTATTATTTATTCAAATTTTTTATTATTAACTTTAACATATATACATAACAGTGATAAATTTCAAAGTAAGATTCAGCAAGTAGTTAGAGAGTAAATTTCAAAGAATGTCATGGGTTACAGTTCCACAACTTCAGCATTTTTCATTATTGTAAAATAATTGTACATACAAATGCTTTCAATGTATAGCTCGACAGTTATACAGGTAATTTCAAAAATTGTTGTGGATTGAAATTCCACAGTCTCAGTTCTTTCCCCATTATGCAGCATAAGGTATATACAGAAAAGTGGGGACTTTCAAAGCACAATTCAATGGATGTTATAGGTTACAGTTCCACCATGTCATTTACCTCCTTCCAGCCATTCCAACACCCCTGCATCTAAAATATATATATATATATTTATATAAACTTTCACCATTCATAGACTTTTGTTAAATCTTATCTTGTTTTCTGCTACCCCATTCCTCTCACTTAATCTCTTTCTCCATCTTCAAGGGTATCTAGGTAGTGAGCACCCTAACTTGTTCATATTGAAAGGGGGTGTCAACAGTATGGGGAAGGGGCTGCATCTGATTGTTGATCTTAAAGTGGCTGTTGCCTCTGGGTTTTAGGACTGGTCTGGCATAGGAACTCTCTGGTGGATTTAAGTTTCTGAAAGATAAAACTTGGTGAGTGCATCTTTTATAGAATAATAGGTAGGAACCTAGGTATTTGGGAACTACTTTTGGTAAGGGCCTAGTGCACTGTGGCCATTTGGGATGTTTAGGTGGAGCTGGCATAAGAGAAACATCAAGGATAGCCTCCTGACTCTATTTGGGATCTCTCAGCCACTGTGACCTCAGCTTGTTACCTTTCTTTTTTCCCTCCAAAGTAGACATTGTCAATCCCTTGCTGCCAGGGACAGGCTCATTCCTGGGAGTCATGTCCCATGTTGCCAGAGAGATTCATTCCCCTGGGAGTCATGTCCCTCATGGGGTTGAGGTTAATGAATTTTTTTGCCAAGTTGGGCTTGGAGAGAGAAAGGACACATCTGAGCAACAAAAGAGGTTCCCTGGAGGTGCCTCTTAGGCATAATTATAGGAGGACTCAGCCATCCATTTACAACCTTAAATTTCACAAGAACAAGCCTCAAGTTGAGGGCTTGATTTATTTTGTGGGTTCCTAAATTTACTCAGTATATATTATATCTCAACATAAACTGTGAGTTTCTTATATTATCTTCATTTAGTTGTACAATCATCATCACTCTCAACTTTAAGCAATTGTCGTAACATAATAAATCCCAGAGCTCTCGTCAGCTGCTAATTATTCATTCTCTGGGGCTTTTTTCTGTCCTTTATCCTTTTCATAAAGAAACTCCAGTAAGAGCATTAAGAACCATCTTGAATGATGTGGATCACATCTCAATTGAAATAACCTAATCAAAAGGTCCTACCCACAACACATCTATACCCACAGGAATGGATTAAAAGAACATGATCTTTTCTGGGATACATAACAGCTTCAAACTAACACAATAATAAATATAATAGTGTCATACCACAATGGTTGGAAATATAGTTTCCAGATAGGAAATATTCAAGTCTAGATAAATAACACACTCTCAAATCCTCTCAATATTTGTGGCAAATCCGTCTGAATAATATTTGGCTACATTTATCTTTTCTTATATTGCCCACCCAACAGTTTAAAGCTTCTTAATTTCCTTAGCAAGCAGACTGTTTTCTAACAGTAGTAAGTTCATTTTATTTTTATGTAATTGCTGCTATAGTTTATTATTTTTAAATGATTTTATTAGTTAGACTAAGAGTTCAGTGGCATGTAACAGAGACCAAAGTTAATAGTGGCAAAACAAGATAGAAGCTTATTTCTCTATGACAGAGGACCAGGGGTTGTATAGTGGCTCTGCTCCATGAAGTCTCTCAGACTCCTTCTATCTTGTTGCTTTGCTACAATCTCTAGGTTTTGCTGCCCTCATCCCACATGGTCCAAAGTGGCTGCCACCATGTCCACATTCCAAGCATAGGATGAACAGAACACAGAAAAAGGGCACATTCTCTCTCTTTCAGACCCATCTAGAAGTTGCCAAAACTTATTCACATGGCTATACCTAGTTGCAAGGAAAGTTAAAAAATGTGGTTTTTATTTTGACTGATTAGCTAAAAATTAGAGGATCCATTACTGTAGAACAATACTTCTCAAACTTTTTTCATTGTTGACCCCCCAGGAGAAAATTTTAATTCAACTTAATTCAATCAACTAATTAAAAGATAAAGAAAATTTCTCCCTAATGAGAGAAATTAAACACTAAGAAACACGATTTTGTTAGGTAGGACTGAATTTTGGTGGGCCAGTAATCATTGTGACTTCTAAGTTAGTTTAGGCCACCTCCAACAACCAAGTTTTGTCCCTTTGAGGGTATATCGCATGCCCCTTTCCACCCCTTGGGAATGCATGCTGTAGAATAAGGGGAGAACAGATATTAGCAGTTTCTGCCACATGAGGCACACTTTTGGTCTGGTTTCTATATGAATTAGTAATGCCTGAATAGAAACTTAAGACTTATTTTTAAAGAAAACTTTGATGACCTTTGATGCAGCTTATTCATTTGGTTTTTCTTAAGTTTGATGCATACGGTGGAGCTGGGTTCATGTCTCAGGTTTGCTACTTAATGACTGGGCAAAGTACTTAACTTCTGAGTCTCAGTTCCCTCATCTGAGAAAACTAACCAATCTCACAGGTTATTTTAAATATTAATGTATGGCAGCAATGCACTGTTAACTGCACAGCATCAGAATTAAGTGGCTATTCTTGTATCAAAGAAAAGAGGATTCAAATTTAGGATAAAGACTAAGGCCTAGCATGGTCTTCCCCTGATCACCTTTCCGGCTTCTTCTTGCATAACTCTGTCTCTAACACCCTGCCTTGTCTCAGTTTCTCAAGGGACAGTGCTCCTTCCCACTGCACGGTTTTTGCTCATGTGGGTTTCCTGCCTGGAATGCTGTGCCTGCTCCTTACTCTACTCTACCCAATTCCTCCAAGATCTTATCTACCTTAGATTTTGCCTGCATGTGGGTTTCCTGCCTGGAATGCTGTGCCTGCTCCTTACTCTACTCTACCCAATTCCTCCAAGATCTTATCTACCTTAGATTTTGCCAGTGCAGGCGTCATTTCCCCAGGGAAGACTTCCCTGATGCCCAGGGTTGGTCGGGTCCCCCACCATACGCTCTCATGGCACCATGGTGCCTCTCCTCACTGAGTCACTATCCATGGCAAGGTTAAGATTTATCTGTTAATTCTATCGTTAATATCTCCCGCTACACTAGGGAGGCCCATGAGGATCCATTTCAGAACAGTGCTGAGCACAGTGCCTGGCATAAAATAGGTGCGGTAAAGACGTGTAGGTGCGGGAATGAAGGAGAGGGCGAGTGAACGCAAACGCAGTGCCCAGCTCGCGGGTCGGGCGGTTGGCCAAGGGCTGTGAAGCGGTTCTCGCCCTTGCGGCTGAGACGCGAGCATTGCGCATGCCCAGTCTGCCAGGCTTCCAGAACCTTCTGTGAGGAGGTCACAGCCCCTGCTTGTGGTGCCGCGTTGTTTCAATCTCCTGTGGTGATCCTGCCAGAGAGGAGGAGAAGCCCGACGAGGAAAGGTAGTGTTTGTATCCCTCGGGATCTCTTTCCTCACCCTAAGGCCGGTCCGCGGGGCTGCAGTTCCGTGGGGGCTGCACTGCCCTGAGGGCCGCGCAAAGGCAGGACGCCATAAGCTTTGGACCGTTGCGCAGATTTCATACGAGGCTCGGGTGGCGACGCCAGGCAGGGTTGGGAATTTGAGCTGGTCGGGAACCGTCCCTAGAAGGGGTTGGTCACTGAGACGAAAGCCGCAAGGCGAGTCTTGGGAGAATCCTTCGACTGAGCACTGACGTGACGGGGGCAGAGGCCCTGTGGACTAGAGAAAGGAGGTGGTGTGGCCAGTTAGGAGTCGTTCAAGGGCGGATAAGGAGGTGGTGTGGCCAGTTAGGAGTCGTTCAGGGGCGGATTTTATTACCTAGACCGAGCTAAATGTCTTTGGCAAGACGCAGAATGGGAGGGCACCTCCGGACTTGTCTTTCTGAGTGTTGCAACTGTCTTCCCATGTTGAGGCACCTCGGAGCATTCTTGGCCTCTGGAAAGTAAAGCTGGGGCAGCTGCCATCAGTGGAGGCCTGCTCAGAGGCTTGTTTCCCAGGCCTTGGGCAAGTTGTTTTGCAGACTCGGAGAAAAAATACGTTCCTGACTGGGCAGAGGAAGAAGAAAATCCCACTGATTTAGAGTTTATGGCTAGTCAGGGCTTTTAGGAGAAACAGAAACCTGGTGAGAGGCTGTCACAGCCATGTCTCACCGTCCTGAGAAAAGGAGCCAAGGATTCTGTCGCAATCAGTGTAATCCCAGTTTCCCTTTGGACAAGTCTTTCAACCCCCTTTGCCTTAAAAAAACTCCAGTTCTGTGTCCCAGAGGAACCAAATAATGATGTAACCCCCAAGAGCCTTGGGTCCTAGTCTTAGTTATCTCACGTTCTTCCTCCCAGACTTACTCTTCTAATCTTTTTGGTTATGGAGTCAGTGTGGTTTGTTTAATTATGTACAGAGCATGAACCGCTCTGTCACAGTGAAAATGAAAGTCTTTCTACTCGTGAGAGGGAAGTTTCTCTTCCCCAGGCCTGTTTAATTTTTTTTTAGTTGTGGACTTCCCCTTGTCTCTGCAGCTGTTGCTAATGCTCAAGGACACTGACTTGAAAAGGGCTTATTTCTTGAAAGTGTCAGAAACCTCTACTTAAAATTCTTATTTTTCCTCTTTTCTTTTTTCGCCCCATACAGGAAGTTATTCTTTCCTCCCAAAGTATTATAATTTGGTAAACTGTCTGCAAGCAAATCAGAGTTGTGGGAGGTTTCATTGTCCTGTGGACATCTCAGGTAACTAAGAGGAAGGAACACATCCTTCCTTTGCTGATCTTACATTTAGCCTCCTGGTTTATATTTCCCATTTAGCCTCCTGGTTTATATTTCCCATTAAAGCTTAAAGACTGGGTTAAATCTGTGAATAAACTATCCTGAGAGGGAATGTCAGGACATCGTTTAAAGGACAGCTGTGACTAAATGCTGGCAGTTACACAAAATTTTTGCTCCATGACTTTTGGCAAGTCTGCTTATATTCTGAGGACATTGACTGTAGTCGTTAAGAAGCTGCTGCCTAGCTTAAAGAAAAATTATCCTGAAAAGGGAGAAAAGATAAGTAAGAGTAATTTTTGCATTTAAAATATCCATGTTTATTTAAAATATTTACTTTAAAATTGATTTTCAGAGTAACTTTACAAGAAAAAATACCTATATTTTTTAAAACTTGTTATTTACTATTCGTTCAGTTCATTCATCAAATGTTTATTATTGTAGATTCCAGGGGCACAAATATGAGTAATAATCTGTGCTCTCAAGGAGCTCACAGTATGATGGGGGAAGCAGCATGAAAATTAGCAATTACTATAGAAGTGGTATGATAAAGGTTTGTTCAAAGTTATTGTAGGTCTAGAGGGGTCAGCTGATGGGCTGGGAGGGCTCCCCAGAGGAGCCATTTGAATTAGGTCTGGAAGTGAGAAGTTGGTTAGAATTTGTTACCAGAACAAGGTGGGGGAAAGTCATTTTGAGCTAGGAGCATGAGAAAGTATGCCAAATTTGGGAAATTGCAGGGGTGAAGGATAGGTGATGATGGGGGACTGGTGAGAGACGAGTGCTAGAAATGTAGCAGGAACCAGAGGATGAAGGACCTTGTAAACCCTTACATCATGAGCAGATATTGAAGGATTTTAATCAAGGGAGTGACATGAGGAGATTTACACACACACACACACACACACACACCTGACCTTGTCACTGAACAATGTCTTTTAATTAATCTTAGTTTATATAAGCAGTTCCTTGTATCTGCGTAGCTTGTTTTTTTCTCTGAATGATGGACATTTGAGTTGTTTCTAATAAGTGAGTAATGTTACAACTGTACTACTATTATTTATTAAAATATTTTACTTTCTATGAATTATTGCCTGCTGTTGTTTAAGTGTGGCTTTAAGTTACTTGAGCTCCAAATTAATACATTAACTCTCCCACCAAAATTTGTTAGTGATTTTTCTCTATTATTTTGGTACTTATATTTTGTCATGCACAAGGTTTGTGTATACTTTTGAACAACTTTGAAAATCTTTATTCTGATGGTGTATTTATAAAATCATTACCACATTGTGTGTTTTTTTGCCTTTTTAATCATTTTTTTTGTTTGTAACCAATACCTTTATTAATCATTTTTAAATTGTAGAATATAACATATATACATAGAAGTGATAACTTTCCAAATGTGATTTAACAAGTAGTTAGAAGATTTCAAAGAATGTTATGGCTTACTGTTCCACAGTTTCAGTTATTTCCTTATTGTGAAATATAACATATATGCAAAAAGGTAATATCTTTCAAAGTGTGATTTAACAAGTAGTTCTATAGGAAATTTCCAAAAATATTATGTTACGGTACCATAGTTTCAGTTATTTCTTCATTGTCAATTATGTATACAAAAAGGTGATAACTTTCAAATTACAATTTAACAAGTAGCTATAGAACAAATTTTAAAAGATGCTATGGGTTATAGTTCCACCATTTCAGTTCTTTCCTTCCAGCTATTCTAATACCCTAGCACCTAAGAAGAAAATATAGAGATTCAGTATTCATAATCCTTTGTTAAATTCCATCTTGTCTGTTGCTACCCAATCCTGTAGTTTAATCACTTTCCCGATCTTCAGGGATATCTAGGCAATGACTACCCTAACTTGTTCATGTTGAAAAGGGGTGTAGACATTATGAGAAAAAGGGACACATCTGGTTGATGTTTACCACATTGTTTTGATGATTGTAACAGTATAATTTATTTTAAAAGAATAAGGTGAAGATATAATTTTATTTAAAAATTTTCATTGAAAGTTTTGCTGCTTGTTACTCAGAAACATTTTAGTATCGATTTGCCATGGCCTATAAAATATACTGCCTGCATTAAAACTGTATGTTAGAAGTATATCTTGTTTTATTTAGTTTTCTACATAAGAAAAGTTAAACCTGTTGATTTCTCAACTTCATTTTTTATATGTCCCATTACTTGAAAAAACTCTTTTTCATCTTCATTTGTCATATATCTTCTTTGTTTACTTATATATTTCTTTTACAAAAAAGAGGCTAACTTTTCTTTAATTCTTTGATAACTTGAGGAAAGATTTGTTCAATATTTTCTTCTGCTTTATGGACTTAATCGTCTGCTGTGTTATTATTATTTTATCTTTCCTTTCTCAGTTCCAATGTTGAGAAGTTTCATTTCTTCCATCATGTTAAGCTCCTCTGGACTTTGAGATTGATCTGCATACATTTAAAAATATAGTATGGGTCAGTGGTTCTCCAAGTTTTTGGTTTCTTAACCCCTTTACACTCTTAAATTTTATTAAGTTTCCAAAGAGTTTTTGTTTAGGTGAGTTACATCTA
>PVKY010013082.1:0-11181 GCA_004027775.1 Bradypus variegatus | reverse complement strand
ACCGGGGCAAGGGGGACTCCCCCTGAGTTTGTTCCAATCTCAATGAGACCCTTGACTTTTCAACAGACATTTCACAGGCCTGTGCCCCTGAACTCAACGTCCAGCAGGGTGGCCTCTTCTCACCACTGTCCTGTGCACCCCCCACCTTATTCCTAAGTGGCAGAGGCCCTGGCTCAGGCCCCTCAGGGGCGTCGCTGTGAACCGTAGAAACAAGGGCAGCCCAGGGATTTGGCTCCTGATCCACCCTCGCCAGCTGCTTATAAACAGCCCCGGGCCTTGGGCTGGAGCAGTGGGAATCGCCAGCCACAATCCTCCTGACCTCGCCCAACAGGCCTTCCTCTGCATCTCACTCTGCAGATGCAGCGTCTCCAATAAAGAACAAAGTCCATCCAGCACATAAAAGCAGGGGCCCTGGCTTCAGATTCTCCCACACCCCTCCACCCAGGCCTAGGAGAGGGCTGTGAATACAGTGCGACAGAGCCTGAAACACACGGGTTAAGGCCATCCCTTAACCTGGAATCATCTTCCCTTTGGATCTCAAGACAAGGGAAGCTTTACTGAAGCAGGGAAAGGAGAGAGGCGCCAAGAAGTGGCCCGTAATGAAAGTCTCCCAAACCAGCCCTGATGGAGAAAATCCCCATGGGGTCTCCATCAAGTCCCAAGAAAGCAGAGCTCTGCCTCTGGGCACCCTGGCCACTACTGAGGGCCAAGACAAGGTCAAGTGCCGAATTCTCCATGTCCCCAGCAGGAGTCCTGGTGTCTGCAGCCTTTGCCCACTGTTTCGGTGACATTTCCTATGTGGTAACCAGCCCCAAGTAAAACATCCCAGGAAGCAGCCCCTAAAAATAGCTCCTCCCAGGGCAGCAGCAAGCAGAGGGGGGAGGGGAAAGAAAGGGAGGAGAAAAGAGGGGAGCAGATGGGAGGTGGCTGCTGCTGATAGGGCCTGGGAAGTAGAGGTGGTGTTGTCTGTGGGGGGTATCTGGAAATACCCCCCAACAGAGCCCAGGGAGGTGGATACAGACAAGAGCGAATCCTCACCCAGCCATGTGGAGGGATTTGCTCCTCTGGGCATAGAGCCCTGGGCCTCGATGAGGGTGTGTGGGGGTGGCACAGCAGGATGCAGCACAGGGACAAAATCCCAGAACCTGCATGGTAAAGGAAGGAGTCAAGGAGTAAGAGAAGGGCCACACTGCCGGCAGATGCTGGGGTATGAGCACTGGCAAAAGCATTGGTATTACCTAAAGGTCAAAAACAAAAACAAAAAATCCTAGCAAAAGCTTGGTGCCTTGGTTTTCCCAGTGGCGCTGGGGTAGATCTGTCTGGCTGTGGGCAGATGACAAAGGCTCTCTGCCAAAAGGCACTCAAGAGGTGCAAAGTGCCTGTCACCAGTCTTTTGGCACCCATGGGATCAGGCCCTCGTTGGGCTGCCAAGGCTGATCACAGAGCAACCGGCATGGGGATGGGGGCAGGAACTGGTCACACCCACTCCTCCCCATCCCTGCTTCCAGCCTCAGCAGAGAATAGGGTCAGCCACTCACCTCTAGGGTTTCAGCACAGCCTCGAAACTCGAAGCACGGCTTCTGACAAGGGACCTGAGCAAGCAGCAGGGAGAAAGTGGAGGCTTCTCCTAAGGGATGGCACCACCTTCCCACCTCCATCCCCACCCCAGGACACCAGTGCCCAAAGTCACTCTGAGAGGGAGGGTGGGCAGGGTGGCAGGCCCATGTGAAGGGAGTTAAGTTACACAGAGCACATCACGACTGTGCTGTGAAACTGGCCCAGCCTAAGCCTGGGTCCAGGGAGACAAGTCAGAGGAGTTCAATCACTTAGGTATAGGATGCTCACTTCTCTGTTAAAAGAAATTGGCCTGCTTTATCCTCAGGAGGAAAGTATGGCTTTGCACACAACTTCCTTAAATGCTTCCTCAAGTCCCAGCATTCCAGTGCTGCAAGGGTTTCTCATACCCCGCTCCCGCTCCTTACATTGCCGCTTCACCCACCCCTCTCTTCCCCTCACTTCCCTCATATCCTCAGCAGGAAAGTCTCACTTGGAGATACCAAAAGGGACACAAATGTCATGGGGGCTACGCAGGCCAATGCTGAGAGGGTGGGGAATTTCAGCGGACACCACCCAGGAGGGATCCTGTTTCAGTTCCCAGGGCCAGCTGGACCCAGTAAGGGGCAGCCTCTGCCATTCTGGTGGCCAACGTGCCACTCCACATGCCACAGCCTCCGACATGGACGGACACACTAACCAGGGGGCCTGGACGGAGGCCCCTCCTCGTAGAACAGCCCATGTGCCCAGATGGCCACATGGAGAAAGCTGGGCCAAGGTGTGTGTGGCAAATCCCAGAGAGCACTGCAAGAGCTGCCAGTGCTGATTTTAGATGGTATTTCTTAAAGTCTGGCTCATGGACTGACCACCTGCATGAAATTCACTGGGGCACTCATGAAAAATGCAGATTCCTGGGACCTCATGAAGCAGAATCTGTGGGGGTAGAGCCCAGGAATCTGCATGTCTAACCAGTCTGCACACTAAATTTAAAAGTCACTGTTTATTGGAAGCCTCACCAGTGACCCTATTAGGCTGTTAATGATGGGGAAGGAAGAATTATTAGCTACTCTGTCTCCCTACGTCACCCATCTCACCTGATTCCCCAAGCACAGGAACGCATGGACTGTCAAAGCCCCCAGGAGCTAGGAAGGAGAGGGCCGTGAAGGGCTTCTCCCTCTGAGCCTCAACTGCTCTCCCCTCCAGCAGCCAGGTCAGGTCTGCAGCCTGGGTCGCTGTATCAGAAAGGAGGAGCCCAAGCCAGCAGGGGGTGCCAGGGCTCCAGTAATCTGGCTCCGAATTTCCTGGAAGCCAAAGCCAGAAGGCAGTCATTTAACCTGGATGTGTTCAGTACATGTCAGGTTGCTCGGCTAGGCCCTAACCACATACAAATTAAGAAACAGATGCGGTCCCTACCCTGACCTCCCTGGTCCTCAGGAAGAGGAAAGCGTTTGCTTACAATTAGATTAAATAAATTTAAAAGATTTGAAAGCAGGGACTAGGACAGCTATTTGCACACCAATGTTCATCACAGCATTATTTACAATAGCCAAAAGGTGGAAGCGACCCAAGTGTCCATCAGTAGATGAATGGATACACAAAATGTGGTCTAGCCATACAACGGAATATTATTCAGCCATGAAAAGAAGTGTAATGCTGGTACAGGTGACAACATGGATGAACCTTGAAAACATGTTCAGTAAAATAAACTGGATGAAAAAAGACAAATATTGAATGATTTCTCTTCTATGAAATGCTTAGAATAAGTAATTCATAGAGACAAAAGCAGAATAGTAGTTACCGGGGTAGAGGGAATGGGGAGTTATTGCTAAATGAGTATGAATTTGGTTTGGGATGATGAAATAGTCTGGAAATAGATAGTGGTGAAAGTACAGTGTTGCCAATGTATTTAATGTCAGAGATTTGTCCACTTAAAATGGTTAAAATGTTTTTTATGTTATGTATATTTTACCACAATTAAAAATAATTGTATAAAAGTAAATAAGTAAGTAGGGCAAGAGCTGAAACAGATTTCACTGTTTCTGGTAGCAT
Organism: Bradypus variegatus; assembly: GCA_004027775.1. NCBI lineage: Eukaryota > Metazoa > Chordata > Mammalia > Pilosa > Bradypodidae > Bradypus > Bradypus variegatus. The sequence goes on along the minus strand of PVKY010013082.1, from coordinate 7,578 downwards.
CTTGGTAAGGCAAAGGGTATAACTTCAATATCCATCTTAGGGAAAACAACAGGAATCCAGAGAACTGTTCCAAATGCAGAGGTTTCTTATAATCCTGGTTGTTCCAAGGATAAATCCTAAACTAATGGAAGAGTGAAAGGACCATTTGCCCTTCAACTATAGCAATATGGGAAAGCACTTTGGATATAAGCAAAGAAAGCAGGATATAAAATTTTATGCTCCACGAGGTGAAAATCTGTGTGCATATGAATAAAGATAAGAAGGGAATATGAAGATTTAAAAATAAAAAAAGACATAAGGGCTCAGGCTCCTTGGAGGGAGTGCTCTTAAATCTTAAAATAACGACTTATCGTTGCCATCACCTGGCCCACTAGCTCCTGCATCCAAGCCTATTTTAAACACTTCCTTTGGCCTAGAGGAGCTAAGTGTGGTACCACCAGCTCAGTGAAGAGCCCCAAGTCCACACCTATCGCTTTTATGAGGCAGAGTGATGTTATGTGACTTTCAGTGAGCTTATGCACACAGGCCTGCAGACAAAGACTGCGCTCAGTGTACGTCCACATAAACCCACCTACCAGGATGCGGCCTCTGATAAGACAAGGACAAGAGGTAACAGACCAGGAGAAGGCCTTCCCATCCAGATCTGACATCCCTGCCTCCTGGCCACCTCACCGTCAATGACAAGGAGAAGCAGCTCAAGACCCTCTTTCTTTTCTTTGGGCCAGCAGTACGGAGAATCACAAACGAGAAAGACAACAGGCAAGGGAACTCAGCAAACACAGCAAGCTGCTTCCTCATCGATGACCCTGGTGGGCCCACCACATTCCCAGACACAGAAATCCAACTCCTGTGGAGCCCTACACAGACAGACAGCGACCAGTGAAACCCAGCCCCAGCCACCACTCCTTTATAAAATATACAGCGTAAACTGAGAGGCTGCAGGGAAGCCACGGCCTGCACTCCCTAACCCCATGGGCAGCAGTCCAGTGGGTACCCGGGCCCAACCCTCTGGAGGAGCTCACATCACCCCCCTGCCCACACCTACAGCACAGCCCCCGCTTGCTCGATCTCCATGACAATGCCACCATCTCACCACAACTGGTACTTACAGATCCCTGACCCCTCTTCCAGGCATCTGTGCCTATCAGCCAGGACCAGGCCTCCGTCCCAAAGTAACCTGGCACACAAGCCACACAAAGGAGTCCCAGTCTTGCTATAACCATCTCAAGAGAGGGGAAGTTACTGTCTGGAGCATATGATCTTACACAAGGGTCCTCTTCTTTAGGAACAAAATCAAAGAGAAATCAAACCTGGTCCAATTTGGACAGGGAGAGAACGATGACTACTGGGAGAGACCGGGGAAGGTAGGAAGAGGGTGAGGATGGAAAAGGGAAGTTCAGGTGTCAGGGAAAGAGCAGAAAATTAAAAGCCCAAGGCTGGCTGCTCCACAGTCCCCAGACCAGGTTATCCTCACTTCCCACCATTTAGCTCCCAGCTGTCTCTCCATCCCTCACCCATGGGTGAGAGGACACTGATTAGATGAGGAAAGTACAGCACTACATCACTGATTGGACAAACCAGATACCAGCCCCATTTCTGATGACCGGGATTCTGCTGTGCAGGCCTGGGGAGCTATCCATTCCCAAACCACCATGCCTGCCTGCACCCTCCATCCGTGGCCAGAGGACACCTGCCATAGAGCCCAGCCCACATTGCCCCCCAGCTACCAGGGGGGAGGATAGCATCTGACCACCCACATATCTCTATGGCAACCATTGCCTCATCTCAAGGTACCCAGAGAGAAAGAAAACAAACAAGTCAACTTTACAGCCAATGTACGTGAACAGCAAGCGACCGGGGTGGGAGACAGGAAGGGAAGCTCTGCTCAGGAGAACGGAGAGAGACCCTCCCAGCCTGGTGGCAGATGCAGCCTGCTGAACAGGTCCCAGAAGAGCCACCAAGAGGACAGAAGCCCACTGTCAGCTCTGAGGAATTTCATCGTTTCTCTGAGTGCTTGGGGGCATCTTACTACATTTCCTATGCCAGAGAGTCCCATCTCAACACAGGCCACAGCCACATCCTCTTCAGGGCATTTATCCTGGCTCCTGATGTATTTATGGCTTCCCATTGCCCAGCCCTAATTCCTTTCTCTGAATCCCATATTTGTCCCCCAGCTACACCCTGCAGCCCTCGATGACCTGACCCATCACATACTTCCTTACTCGCCTGACCTGTTCATAGAGCATTTTGCTCATTGCTGCGTCTACACCTATCAGATGAGGTGAGTTTGGCAAGCACCCAATACAAGGTTCAGGGAGTGTACTTCCTAGGCGTGAAAGCCAGGCCCCAACCCTCCTGGCCTCAGGTACTCGGGAGGATCTCACAAGTCAGGTTCCAAGGCCAGGGCCTTGCACACTCCTCAGACTCCAACGCAGTACTGCTCCTAGCCAGACCAAGTCATGGGGGGCTCCAGCCAGGAGGCATTACCCTCCACTCAGGACAGATGGCATCTGCTGCTGCACCACCAACTTTGTAATTTGATAAAAAAAAAAAAAAAAACAATCAAGTTCATCTGGCAGGATTTGTTCCCGAGGAGCCCTTGTCAGTAACAGCCTGCCCTGATGTTTACAGATTCCCTTCCCTTGGGAGTCTGTTCTGCCGCCTGGTGGGCAGGGGGAGGCTGGGTTTTCAGAGCTGCTCATTTACTGCATCTCCATCCTAAGCCACCACTGGGACACAGTGATTAGGATGGGCCTGGAGTGGCTACCACTGCCCCACAGGGGGAGGCTCCAAGTGCCCCAAATTAAGAACTCTCCATTCTGTGTCCCCACCACCCCACCACCCTCCGTATCCCCCACCTCCCACAAAATTCCCTGGAGCCGTCGAGGACCAGTCCTCCCTGCGGCCACCTACATCTCTTACATGGTCCTAGGTCTGTCTGAGCACTTCCAGCACCCAAAGCCACTCTTCATCTGGCTTCAAAGTCCACCCACCCTGAAATTCCAACTCTTCTCCAAGTGCTAAAACACAAAACCCCTACCTCCCGGTGCATCTTCAGAAAAAACAAAGGCCCTAGGTGACTCCCCCAGGGAGAGGCCAAGACGGGGGGAGGACACTCACCTCGAGCAGACAACTTCTTGGTATTGATGATTTTTGCTGCGTACTCCTGCGTGGAGGTTTTCTTCACACACCTGCGGACCACAGAGAAAGCACCCCTGGAGGGAGAAGGGGAAAGAACTGGGACACAGAGCAGGGCAGAGTGACAAAGATACACTTCAAGTCCGAGGACAATGAGGCTCCTGTCCTCAAACCTTTAGTCAAAATTACACACACACACACACACCTGCGTCACAACCACCACCGTCCAACATAAGGCAGGAGGACGTGGTCACTCACGACACTGAACAAACGTGGGGGGAAGTGCCACCCAACCCCCACCCTCTCCTCCAGCCTGGGGCAAAGCACCAGCCCCAGCGCAGGCTTCACGCAGGGAGCTGGTGGGCGATGCTTAAAACACACACCTGCTGCATCTCCCTGATAGCCCTGCAGTCCCAACCAAGACAACCAGGAGAGAGAAGGGAACAGAGGGACCCTGCACTTCTCTGGGTAGCAAGAGTTGAGGGCAGGGGAAGGAGAGATAAGAGGGTATAATTCTCAGAGAGCGAAATCTCCGTCATCCATGGGAAGGTGAGGAAAGTGAAGCTCAAACCCCCCGCACCGGGCTTCACCCAACTGCATCCTGGCTCAATTGACAGCAGGGAAAAAGGATACAGATATGGGTCTCAGACGTCAACAGCTCCCCTTCCCCATGATATCGTCCCCTACGCCCCTGCCCCCAAATGGGAAGTGTCACTCTCCAGCTCTGGAAGCCTCTAGGGGGGCGGGCAGGGCGGGGGCTGCAGTGGCCCGGCTCGGAGCCGCGGGTGGGGGTGCGGGGGCCCGGGCTGCTGCAGCGGCCAGCTCAGTGCGGAGGGGAGGGGGTTGCTGCGGCTGCGGCGCGCGGCTCCCGGGACCACTGCAGGGACGGGGGGAGGGGACGGGGGTGCTGCAGCACTGCCCAGCAGCGGGGCTGGGATCCTGGAAGCAGCACTAGCGGGGGGGGGGCGGGGCCGGGCTCCAAACACCCCCACACATACACACCCGGGCACCGCAGCGGGGTTGGAGCTGCAGGACTGGGGAGGGTCTTGAGTGCCAGGCGCGTGGGACATGGGGACAGAGGACAGAGTGAGCTCCTGAAGGGTGAGGAGGGAACGACGAGCAGGCCGGGTCCCGGAGGGGGAGCGTCTGAAGGGTGCGGGAGGGGCGGGGCTGGAGGACGCCCAGGAGCGGTCCGGGGGCTGCAGTCCCCGAGGCAGCCCGGGGTGCAGCCGTCCGGGCAGCTGCTGCAGGGTGCGGAGGGGGCTGCGGGACAGGGGACTGGGAGTGAGTGCGCCCCGGAGGCGGCCGGCGGGAAAGGCTGGGGGTGGGGCGGGCCGAGGGGGCGCTGCAGCGGCCGGTGCAGGGCCGGGGGGGCGGGGCGAGGAGCCGCATAGTGCCCGGGCGACTGGGGCAGGGTCGGGGGCCGCGGCAGGCAGCGGGCGGCCCGTACTTGCCGAGCTCCTCGAAGAGCTGGTAGTCGTCGGTGAAGCGGGTGCAGGTGGCGGTGGTGGCCATGCTGGCGGGCGGGCGGACGCGGCAGTGCAGCCCGCGCCGACGTCGGTGCACAGTCACCGCCGCCCGGCCGAGGGAGCAAGAGGAGGAGACGGGGCTGAGCCCGGCAGCACCGCGAGACTTTACCGGGGCGAGCGAGGGAGGGAGGGACACCCCCGCGCCCGCCTGCCCCGCCCCCAGCCCCGCCGCCCCCCCTCCCCGCCTGGCCACCGGACCGCCCCCGGGGAGGGGCCTCCCGCTGCCGGCCCCGCCCCGCCTCGGGTGCCGCCCTGGCAGAGCCGGGCGCGCACGGGAGCCGCGGGGAGGGGGAGTCCCAGCCCCAGGCCACCCCAGCATAGGAAGTTGAAAGGTTTGCGACCCGTGGGCTTGGTCCCCGGGAGTGCCCTGCATGGGCTCGGGAATGTGCGCGCGAGGGTGTGGGTGTTGGATGAGGTGCAGCGGACTGGACCACCGAGCTCCGTGAGGGACCCAACACACGGGGTCCTAAGTCCCCAGCCCGGCTCACATGATGTGCAGAGAGGGCCAAGGTCAAAGAGCCTATGTCAGCCTCCACACTCAGGAGTCACCACCACCACCCCGCATACCCCTAGCCGGTGCAGAGTCACCTTCCAGCAGCCTTTCCTCAGGAAGATGACGGTCTAGACTTGAGCAAGCATCAGGGCCATTATTGGAAGAAATGCTTTAGGCACAGTTTGATCAGGGAGACCACGGGAAGAGGGGGTACAAGGATGCAGGTGAAACTGTGCCTCCCTGCACTCCAACCTTAGAGATGAGAGGATGTTCTCTTTCAAGCTAATAGTGAAAGGGGTGAAGTGGAAAAGATTAGAAAAGGATCTGTGCATCCAGGCTAAAAGGGCAAGTGGAAAGAAGGAGAAAATTTCCCCATTTTCTTGTAGAACACCCCATACTTTTATGGCACTTAACACTTTTTGTAATGATACATTTACTGGTATGAGAAGTGGGAGCCCTAGAGCACAGTTGTAAAAAGCGTGAACCCTGGAGTCAGACTGCCTGGCTTGGAGTTCTGGGCAATTCACTGACCAGTTGTGTGACTTTGGTCAAGTCACTTAATCTTTCTGTGCCTCAGTTACCTTATCTGAAAACTGGGAATAATAGTATCAACCTCGTAGCATTGTGAGCATTAAATGGACTGAATCATGTAAAGCACTTAGAGCAGCACCTAGTACCTAATCAGAATTATGTGAGAGTTAGCTATTATTATTTGTTTAATATTTGCCTCCTCACTAAATTGTAAGCTCAAGCAGGGCAGGGACTCTGCCTCCTTTGTTCACCATTGTATAATCAGCCAGCCGCAGGCCTCCAATATATAAATCCGTGGAATGAAAGGGCTCCTTGGGGCACTGGCAGAGGGAGTTGCCACCTGTTCCTTTGTCCCCATCATCACAGGGTGGTGGGACAGAGGCACATGACTGTCTCAGTGGAGAAGAAACAGGGTGGGCAGATTCCTGATTTGGGGACCAGCCCGAACTGGGCAGCCCCAACTGGGCAGGGTGGAGCTCATGCCAACTGCTGCAGCTCAGTCTTGATTACAGCAGGATGCCCACCGGGAGTTGAGAGGCAGCTGAAAGGCTGAAGGCTACCTTCCCAAGGGAGTGGGTGGAGCAAAACCCCCAGGGAGGGCTCCTCTCCTTTCCTTACCCAACAGCCCTGGGAACTGGTTCCAGAACCAGACTGCCCAGTGGGGGTAATCAGGGAATAGAAGGGAATGCAGCCCAGAGAGGGCCAAGAGAAAGGGTGGAGGTGACAGAGCACCATGCCCCACCCCTCCCCAGGGCAACAGGAAGTAAAGCGGTGGGGAGCAAGGCCACTTCCTATCTTGAAGCGCCAGGGTGAGAGCCAGGTAGGTCCCAAGTCCTGGTGTGGGACAGAGCAACAAGGTTGTGTATGAGAGTAAGTCTTGAGTTTCTGTCATCCACCTTCAAGGCAGAAGTGACAGCTGCATTCCAGAAATGGAGGCAGCTGCCCCCAACTGTGGGTAAAAACAAGGAGCACAACTCTGGGGACCACCTACCAGTTCATCATCAGCGTGCCCTTAGCCGGTGCTCAAGGCAACTTGGTTCCTGACCTCCAGATGCTGATCCTTAAAACTTGATATTCATTAATGTGCAGTGGAGAGGGATGGGCAAGGTCAGAACAAGCCCAGACTAGGGCTGCCCTGGAGACCCCTGAGCGTATCCCAGGGGAAAATGTAAAACTGAACTATGACCCTGCTGTTCTAGCAGGAACCTCACCTCTTCGCTGGGGGTAAGGATTCAACGCTGGATATTTCAGGGCAACCATTTTGCATTGACTCTCTGGGTAAAGGGAAGAGTGATGAGAAAAATACTGGGGTGTAGCCTTGAACATGACTTCTGGGACTTTGTAAGTGAAGCTAGCTGACTTTCCACAAATATTTATCAATTGCCTACTGTGTGCTTGGCACTGCCTCTTACTCTGCAAACCATCCAAATAGGACAGACAATTAGAGTTCACGCCATAGGAAACTCAACCCATCCTCTCCTTTTTCCTCTTCTATCTCCTTCTCACTTCTCCCTTCCTCCCTCACTACTTCTCTCAACAGCGCAGACGTTTTGGAGCAGCCTATAGACTCCTCTGTGTGTATACACAAACACACACTCACACACACCCTCCTTGATCCCCGCTGCTGAAGCACCCACACAACCTCCGGCTACCCCACAGCAATTAGAAGGAAGAGACACATAAATAATGACGAGCTCAGCAGCTCCCTGCGTATCAGTATCTATGGCAACCTCCTGGGGTCGGCGGGCTGCGCTGTTCCGGTTGCAGCCAGTCCCCTGGGCAGCGCCAGCACTCAGGCCGTGCCCACAGCACGGGGAACAGGGAATTACACAGGAAATTGATGCCTTAATAATCACTGGAGGGGCCCTGCTGGGTGGGACCCTCCTT
>PVKY010013081.1:0-11182 GCA_004027775.1 Bradypus variegatus | reverse complement strand
TTCCCTTTCAGGTACCTCATTTTAGAAGTTTACCTACCCAGCTGGAAGAGGGAGAAAAAATTTTAGCCTCATCTCATGTTATATTAGCATTCAAATAGGAGATAAAGTATTCATCACCTAATTTTGATGAAAGAAAAATGAAAGACTTCAGGCCAGGCACACTTGACTTTCTCATCTGCCATGTGTATCTCACAGGGTCATCACTGTGATCAAATAAAATATTAACAGCAATGGGGCATGGACAAGGGAAGAGAGTGACTGAGCTGTAAGATGTGGTGATGATGAATATAATGATTTGTGCTTACTATAATTTTTTTTTTCCAAACAACATTCTTCAGGCCTCAGAATCCTGCATGGGTCTGATTATGGTAAAATAAAATAATTGTCAAACCATCATTTGGGGCTGTGGATATGCAAAACCAATAATGTCAGGGTTTGAAAACGAGAAATACAAGTTGGCAGGAATGCTTCACACTGCTCCTCAGAAGATGAATAGATGGCAAAATGGTAGACATTGAAGGGATTTCTTGTAACCCTCCTCAGAAAATCCAGTGCTTGAGAAGGGTACTCCCTTTTTGAGACAACATTATCACAAGGAAAAGATACTTCGGTTCACTCAAAATATATATAAATCTCTTTGTAAGGGTCCCCTAACACTGGGAATGGACATGAAATGGCAAGGAGTGGCCAGATACCTTGGAGAATAAGTGTCAGTCCTCAGGCCATGGACCCCAGACACTTCAGGACCTCCACCCTAAGTGTGGAGGGGCAGCCTGAGCCCCGTTCGGAATTCCAGGGAGTATCCGCCCCTGCACAGCTGCTCCACCAACACACGCCTGTCATTGCCCATGTCATTTGCCCCATTAAATTAAGCCAGCATCTGGCCTAAGATCCTCACAGAAGTTCTGTGCCCGCATCCATACTTCTATTAAAAAATTACTTCCAATTATTAAAGGTCCGTCAGTCACATTCTGTATCCTTCTCTTTTATCTGTACCCTGCTTTTTTATTCAGCACACTGCCTTCCCAAGCTTTTCCCTAAGTTTCTTTCCATTTCTTCCACTGTCCCATTTCCTAGTAGCAGCATGTCTTGGATTTCATACCTAGGGTTCAGCCAAATCCGTCACTTGTTTTAGATCTACTGCCCATGTTGTCACCTGGACCTTCCAGAGCCATTAACTATGCTGGTTCTCATTCACTCTCTTGTAGTAGACCATTTCTCTCCATCTCTCTTTTCTTGCCATCTCTCTTTCTCTCTTTCTTCTCTCCTTCCTTTCTTCCCTTCCAAATGACAGCATGGTAGAGTAAAAAGCCAATGGAATTTGGAGTTAAGCAAAAACAGTGTTGGATTCCAAGATGCGCTTTTGCTGTGCAACCTTGGCAATTACTTGACTGCCTTGGTTCTTCATCTACATGATGATAATATTCAGTGCTTAACTATAAATTTCTTCGTGAGGGTAAAAAGATGTGTGAGAGAGCCTGTGTACAAGAGCTGGGCATAAAATGATAAAAGATCATGGCAAGTTTGAAGGACATAAGCTGGGCTCCCTAAACTCCATGAACTTTTCATTTCCCTGGCTCTTTTTGCCCAGTCTGTAATTTTTGTTTGTTTGTTTGATCACACAGATGTATACGTTGCCATCCCTGCTATCCTGCATTACAAATTCTTTGAATACATATGCTTTATCATTTGTATTCCTCACAGCAGTGTCTTAATTATTATAGTCAAGTATTTCTTGGCTTGGGTGTTAAACTCATGGCACATAAAGTTCCCAATGGAGGGCTTCAAACAGCTGGGACACTTTCAGCTTTTTGACCAGGAAAACTGAATCATGAAAATGGGATCGTAGGAAAACCGAATACATAGTACAACAGAACAGTATGGAAGCAGGCTAGTGGTTGGAATACTTGGCACATGTGTGGCTCTATCTTCTGTTGGCTAGGAGGTTTTGGAAGAGCTATTTAGCTTTTCAGCTTCATTGTGTTTGTCAGTATAATAGGAATAATAATAATATATAGCCCAGAGTGTTGATAGGGTAGTCCATGATATCTGATAGTCAAAATACCTGTCATGTAGGACTTATTCAATAAACATTAACTCTGATGATTGATATTTCCTTCAAACATTCTTCTGAGGCTATTCTCAGTCCAGAGTGATACTGTTAAAATGCCAATCAGGTCACATGACTGCTCTCAGTACCCTCCATTGGCTCCCCATTCCGGGAGGAGTAAAAGCCAAGGTCCTGGCAGTGGCTGCATGCTGCACAACCCCCTTTCCCTACTCTATTTCTTTTTTACCTTAGCATTGAGAACTTCCTAATATATATATATATATATATATAATTTACCTATTTGGAATGCTTATTGTTTGCCTCTTCTCACTAGACTGTAAGCTTCATGAGGGCAGGGATTGTTCCTTGTCTTTTCTGTTCATTGCATATTCCAGTGCCTTAGAACAGGGCCTGGCTGTCGCAGGTGCTCAAAAATCACTCATTGAATGCATGAATGAATTTCCCACAATCAAGATGCTCTCATCCCTTCTAACTTCTAATATTATTTAATGACTATTCTCTTATGCTACTTATTATAGTCTATCTTATACTGTACTATTTTGGTATTTGCCTTAGTCCCATAACCAGACTGTAAGCTCCCTGAGTTGGAATAATGTCTTATTCCATTTCTTATCAACACCAAAAGTTTGGCACACAATAAGTACCAGTGCTCTTATTGGGAGAAAAAAGTCTGGAGTTCTGGATTATGTCCCCTGTCTTCACTCCCACTCCTCTCAACTATCTCTTCATTAACATTAAACTTTATTGCTGAAAATTAATTTGTTAGACAGTTGACCTTTAATTTTCGAAATCAAATGAATTATTAACCACTTGATTAATGTCTAAGAAAACAAAACCTATTATTCTATTTTGGGACACCATACTTATATTTTCTCATAAACAGAAACAAAATTCCTACCGCAACTGCATTTTTTAATGTGGTACTCCACAGCAGAGGGACGGCCTGATGGGGTTCAAAGCCCCATGGGTTGTGCTGGAAGAGGCTCAGCAGTAGATTTCCTCTCCTCCTGCTCCCCCTTCCTATGCAGAGCTGCACTGCACAGCAAGGAAATCTGCTGCTTCCCCTCTCCTTCCCCTGGACCTCCCCTGTGCTGCCTACCACAAAATGGTTTAACCTAAGGACAGGCCAAAAAAGAAGGAAAGAGCCACTTAAGAAAAGAAGCAGACAACATTGTGAATGTAATTAATGCCATTGAATGCTACACTTACAAATAGTTAAAATGGAAAATGTTATGGTGTATGCATGTTACCACAATAAAATTTTTTAAAAACTGGGAAGAAAAGAAAAGCAGATAAAATATATTTTTAAAAAATTATTATATAGGGAATTACAGAACTGTGCTTAGATGGACATTTTTATTATTTGACTTCAATACTAAACTTCTTCAGAATTTAGCCCTATGATCCTGTTTACTGATGTCTATTAAGATCAAGGTTTTAGAATGTTATTTTGACTTGTGTGAATCGAATGAAGAGATTCCAGAGCTGTGTTGGTGTGACTTACCCACATAAACAGTGTGAATAGGAGCTTGTCAACATTTGTGGCATTGAAGAAAAGAAAGCTGGCCCTCTACGGCTCCTGACATGGCCCTGAGGCCTTCATTCACTCCAACCTCTTTCCGCCTCCTGGAAGGCGACAGGACAGGTGAATGCATAGACCATCTATTCAGCGGGCTGCGCCCTAGGTTTTCCAAACCTGAAAGCCTGTCACTTTTATTTGATGTTTCTTTTTAAAAAACTCTTGTATTCTCCTCGAGACCCCAAAGAGCACGGTAAGGCCTACATATTATTCCCCTTTGACCCTCAGGGATACACCAGCCCTCTTGACTTGCTTGGGGGCTCATCCTTGAAGCAACATCCATTTCCCAGGCCACTGGGCAGGATTAATGGCCAGGAGGGCAGTGGGCTTCAAAGGCCCAGATGAACCCTGTGTCATGTCCAGCCCTGGAAGTGCCTCTGATGCTAACTGACACCTGTACAAACACAAAGGATGGACTTTGGTTCTTATTGCTGCTACATATTTTCCCTAAGCAAAATTTGCCAGAACTACCTTCTGATGCTTCATATCATAAAAACACTTTTGTATTGTTGGAGGCTAGGGAGGAGAGTGGGTGTAAGATAAGAAGCTTTTCAGAGCTAGATCTTCTGTCTTTAGATACTCAGCCAGTCAGTGCCTCTGGACCGTGCTGTGTGCAGCTAAGGTTGGCACCACAAGGGCCCCACAAGGTCCAGCTATCTTCACAGCTATGTTTGCCTGTCATGGGAGATTCTCAGCCAAGTACCCCTCTATTGATCTTTCATAGAAATTATGTATATATATATATATATATATATATATATACCTTTTCAGTTCATGGTTCAGTGCCTCACCTTGTAGGAGTATAATCCTACAAGGTTGAATATTTGTTGAATGAATAAATGAGCTACTAAATGAAACCCTAGGTCAACTCTAGAATAAGGCCACATCTTTAGGAGCTGAACCATTCATCTTAGATGACTTAGAACTTAGTCATGGCGTTCCCCCCAGAAGTAGACTCTGAAACACAGGTTTGAGTGACAATAGCTTATTGGGGAAGTGAACCCAGAAAACACCAAATAGGAGAGTGAGGGAAAGCAACCAGAGGGTGCCATTTTTGGCAAATTACCATTGTGTGCAACTGGAGCATGCTCCTGGTGGGAAATTCTGGAGCATATGAAGAACACACTCCTCAGAGTTACCCGCTCAAAAGGTGAAGGAGCAGAGGTGTGTAGGTGTTTGTACACCAGTTCCCCTCAGGCATCGGAGAAGGACGGTTCCTAGAGGTGCTATCAATTCCAGCCAGGTGGAGTGAGCTCTGGTGGTCAAGAAAACCTTCAGGTAAAGGTGTGTTTGGCAGTTAGAGTCTGACTGGCAGGCACATACACGACAGTGTATTGCAGTGTCTGCAACCCCATTCCAGCTTAGTTTCCTTGGGCTATGGAACAAAGCACCATAAACCGGATGACATAAAACAGCAGAAATGTACAGTCCCACATTCCTGCAAGCTAAAAGTCTGAAATCAAGGTATCAACAGGGCCATCATTCCTCTTAAAGAACTGTAGGGGAAAATCTGTTCCATGGGGTGATGGCTTGCTGGCAATCCATGGTGCTCTTCCCTCTGACTGCCTGTGCCAAATATCTTCTTCCTAGACTGGATTGGGGCCCACCCTAATCCAGTTTGGCCTCATCTTAATGAGACATCCTCCAAGATCTTATTTTCAGATAGAGTCATATTTATGGGACTGGGGGTGTCATTTTGGGAGTCATGATTCAGTCCATAACACCTGGTTTCTATTCCCCTCTGTTTCCTCTGTATTATTAGCTGTCAAGAGGATATTGGATGTCAGTGGCTCCTTCAGACCTAGAAAAAGTAGTACATTCCAAAGACTGCAGCCTGGTAGAACATGTAATCTCCACGGTCTTATTACTGTTTTAATATGGATATCCGTTTCAGGAAATCACATGCTAACCTCGGTTGTCTGTGATTATCTTGGCCTTCATTTCCAAATTGCAAAATCTATGTCTTAGTACTTATAGGTTTGAAGAAACAATGCTTATGTTTATTCAAGTTGTTGGTCAGTTAAAAAAAAATAGTGTCACATCCATTGAACACATTTCATGGTATCATCTCACCATTTCTCACAAAACCTGACATCATAGACTGATGAAGGACCTTAGATATCACTTGCTTCAATGTGATCATTGTATAGATGGTGAAACCAAGGATGAGAAAGGGGAAATGAGGTGCCCAAGTCATACAGTTGGGTAGAATTAGGGCAAGGTGGCAGGTCTCCTACACTTGTGCCTTTTTTCTTTCCCTGCCAGGGGCACAGGACATTGATCTCTGGAAGGTATTGTCATAACTTGTTAAAAAGAACTAGTGGCCAGCACTGCAAGTGAGCAAAGGCTTTAAGTGGTGGGGTGGGAAGTGGGGGAAAGAAGACGAGTGTGTGTATCAGCAGTTATTATATACCTATTATGTGCCTATGATGGTTTGAAGCTGTATGTACCCCAGAAAAGATCATGTTCTTAAATTTAATCCATTCCTGTGGGTGTAGACATTGTAAGCAGGATCTTTTGGTAAGTAGGATTTTAATTAAAGTTGAGATGACACCACCTCATTCAGGGTGGGTCCTAATCCTCTTACTGGAGTTCTTTATAAGAAAATAAAAGACAGAGATGATACATTAAAAGGCCCCAGAGAAGCTGAGAGAGAAAAGCTACAGAAGCTCAGAAAGAGAAGCCAGAGAGCTAAGAGAGGACACACAGATAGAGAGACACCACAGAAACAAAGAAGCCACCAACGCCAGAAGCTGGAAGCAATGAAACCCTGGAGAGAAGGGAAAGACCAGCAGACATTACCATGTGGCATAACAAAGGTTCTGAGGATTGCCGGTAGCCAGTCTTGGGGGAGAAAGCATCACCTATTGATGCCTTGATTTGGACATTTTCATGACTTCGAAACTGTAAATTTGCAAGTTAATAAATCCGTATTGTAAAAGCCAACCCATTTCTGGTATATTGCATTATGGCAACTTTTCCAAACTAAGGCAGTGCCAAACACCATACTCGGGGGCTTCCCAGAATAGTCTTTTTTAACCGTTACAAAATCTCTGAGGAGTAGGTGTCATGGTGCGGTCAAAATCTATACACCACAATTCAGATGTACAAAGAAAAAAAGTTGCTCTTTAAAATTTTGTATACCTTGATTTTCTGGAGTTCATTCCTATTCAGTAGCAGGAAATTAAAAAACAAAAACCAAACTCTGCACTTTTCAATTTACAGTAACTGAGGTGGCTATAGACTGACTCATGAGGCCAGTGGTTTTACTTCTTCAAACAGCCCATGACACATCACTTCCATTTCCCATGTGCATGGAGAAACTCCTTAGCCAGCCTCCTGTGCATCAAGGTAGGCCCTGGGCATCTGCAATCAGCAGCTTTAATGTGAGCTACCTCCACCTCCGTGGAAACTCCAGGTCCCTCCTCTGCTTACAAACACTGGAGAGCTCTTTAAGACATAAATATATTTTTTGACGTCAATGTCATGTTAAATGATTGTCAACCTGTAACATCCCTAAAGGAATGAATTTATCAGATGGGACCAAGTGGGGAGCTGGCTCTGAAGGAAACCGGTCCCAGGGAAACAGACATGGTGGGGGGCAGGGGGCAAGATGAGAGGGGGCAGCAGGAGGAGCTGGGAGGACTTTCAAAGCATGAGGGTCTGACAAGATGGCAGGTGTGGGGGAACTCAGTGTGAGGGCCTGGGGGCCTGCAAAGGGGAACAGTGATGAGGACTGGAGTTCCAACGCACGCGGCAAAGCCACTTTATTTGCAGTGGCCACAGGAGAGGGTGAGAGCGGTGCTGACCACCTTTGAGGCCAAAAGGCACCTACTGCACCTCTTTGCATGTGCAGAATCACGGGGGCCAGAGCCCCTTCCCCTGACCTCCATGCAGAGCTCATCGTGCCAGTCACAGAGTGCAGACTGCAGATTGCCCCACGGGCAAGGGTCCATTTCAGGCCCCGTGCAGCCCTCTCTGAGCTGCAAGTTCCTTTGATTTTGTGGTTCTTGTTCTCTCCGAGAGGGACCTCTGTTCCCATTCTGAAATCCTATTCACTCTCAATGGCTCATTTAGTTCAGTGGGGGTGCGGGCTTTTAGAAAGTTTTCTTTTTCAAATCCCCTTTTTTCTCTTTCCTTTTTTTTAAAGGGTCATAAAGAGCTTTAAGATGCCATGACTGAAAAGCTCTGGATAAATGTGGCTTATACTGGATTGTAAAATACTGTATTGTTCCGAGCTTAATTCTTTGCGTGAGACTGGAATCGCTAATGTCCTCATCCCGAGGCTGGGGCTGAAAACCCGCCTGCGGAAGTCGGGAAGCAGGGACCTCTGTCCCCGGGAGCCGCGCGGCTGGCCTGGGGTTACCACCCAGCCTGCGGGGAGTGTTCACCGGGGAAACCAGAAGTCTCTGGGAGAAATTTCTCCTTTTGATCCAGATTTAATTTTCCTGACTTGGATGAAGGTAAAATTACATCATTTTTATGAAGACACAAATCTCTCTTTTCTGAAGTGGGGGTGGTTGCTGTCTGGGGTCACACAGTTATAAATCACACAACGCTCTGTCCGCAGTGTTCCTGCCCTGAAAGCACACCAGCTCGACTGGGACCTTGCTGGCTTGTGTGGGGAATCCTCCCTCTCAGAGCTATGGAGACTGCTTTGGCCCTTTCTCCTCTCTTTACATCAAGATCAAGGGATTGCTCGATTTCATGCCAGCAGTTCCAAGGCCACCTGCTGTGTGCCACGCTTGTCCCTGTCCCTGCCTTTTCCTTGCATCCTCTGCCCCGCTGGCTGCAGGACACCTCTTCATACCTTCCTGCTTGCAAGCCAGCCTCCTTCACAAAACTGCTTACTTCTGACTATTTTGATCTCCCCATTCTCTGATCTCTTTCATAATCATGACTCAAGATCACACACTTTAATCCCTTTTTGGATTGAGTTTGGTGCCCAGGTTAGATGTAAACTCCTTGAAGACCATGCCTTTTCCAGAGTTTGTGTCTGTTGTAAGTATTATCATATGAGCCATTGTTAAGTGTCAACACAAAGCAAGAGCTTAATACTTTTGCACTGGTTGGATTTTGGATTAGTTGACTGATACATGCCTAGATGTCTCAGAGAGTGCCTTGCTCCTGTGACCTCAGATGTCAGCAGGGGTATCCTTCCAACTCCTAGGTCCATCTACAAAAATGTGGTTTCACCCCTCACTTCCTTTCAGGAGCAATAGTCAGCCCCTGCTCCAGTTTTCCAGAAAAAATCCAATCACACCAAACATCCTGAGAGTTTTGGTCAAATTTTACTAAACATTTGGCGATTGTAGTAAGGCTTAAGGCTATGTTGACAGGATATAGCATTTCACCATCACCTTCTACCGACTGTACAGAATGACCACAGGGGTCTTGTGCATGAGGTTATGAGTTAGCAACAGTTGGGGACCTAAAATATCTATCAAGGATTACACTCTGGGAGACATCTAGAAGGAAAAAAAAAGTAAACTAAAATATATTGGGAAAATGAGAGTGATATATTTAGATGACTTTGCTAGCATGCAGGAAATTTTCTGACCACTCAACTACACACGTCTCTCCTTAGACGCAGTAAGAATCGCTGGCCTATCCCTTGCCTAGCAGTTTACAGAGCATCTTCTGTGACTTGAGCATGGCTTTAGGGTCATATCTTCCACCTTAAGTGACCTATCAAAAAGGTTTTTTCTAAACAAATACAATGCTTTCTCCAAGAAGAATTCCAATGCATTCTCTTTATTCTCCCTGTTCTCACAGCATCAATCAGTACCCAGGAGGGTTGTGTCTGACATCTCTGGCCCAACAATTGAGTGTTCCTCAGAAAATGTAGCCACCAAGGGAGCCTGGGTAAAATAAGTTTCTGATATTTCAAAACCTTTTGGTCAGTTGGTTGCCAGACCAGGCATCCCATCCTTAGTGCTAGCACCATGGGACACCAAGAGTGAGGTCTGGGCCCCAGAAAACATTGCCAAAGGGGCAACAAAGTTCTGGGCATGAAAAAGTAAACAAGTCTCCCAAACAGAATGCTCGGCAGCCCAGAATCCCCCTGGCTTCCCCATCAGGAGTTGTTCACGTGGATGTCTGTGTCTCTTGGCCAGGGGCTGCCATCTGTCTCAGCTTCCAGCATCTGCTTGATTTAATTCCTTTCCATGCTTTCTTCTTGCCCCATGGAAATAGCCATTTCTTAGTCATGCAATTTCAGAACAGCAGAGATTTCATGTTAAGAAAAAATAGAATTGTTGCTTGGGTCATTGGTCTAGAAACACATTTTATATTTACTCTGAAAGAACCTTCCTTTGTCTCCCACTCCCAGGCTCCCCCCTGTTGCTTAGCCTTTTGTGCAGCAACTCTGGTTTTTCTGCTCCTTAGTTGTGAACACATTTTGAATAAAATTCCTTTCTGAATTTGTCCCTTCATTTCCCCAGCTTCTGTGCTTGGGGGCTCTCCAGCTCCCGTCCTTTTTCTTGCTAATGTTCCCCTCTCCATCCTTTGTTGGCATGCCAGTTTATTCAGCACCAGGCTCCCCCTTCCTCTCCTCACTCTTTTCCATTCCTCACACTCCTCCTAATTGATAAACACTCCCCAAATAGTGTAGTGTAGTGCGTGTGTGTGCAAGTGCATGTGGGGAATTGGGAGCTAGGAGAATAAAGCCTATTTTTGTCTCCATATTCCTGATAAGATGGGAAGAACTGTATCTTCCTTCCCTGAAAATTCTCTTAAATGTCCAGTATGCCCAGTCTGGACATCAGGCTAAGTCTGTGCAGAGGTCGAGTGCTATGCAATTTACAGGGTAGTGGGGAGGCTACTCTTGATAACCTGCCCATCAGTCATTTCTCCCTTCCTAGCTGAACCTTGATTTTGTTTGGGCATATATCCTCCTGCACAGCCAAGTGCTCCAGGAGAAATGGGCTCCACTGCTTTCCCCAGCTGCAATTATGATTGGTTTCCTAAGTCATGAGGGTCCCATTGCCCTTGTCAGTGACTGGTTTAGGCATTGGCATGGGAAACAAATCCAGCCAATGAGAATGGAGGCGAAGTCTGCTAGGGGTGGGATGGAGGCATCTGGGAAAGTTTATTCTCCATCTTGAAAAGATACACAGAGAAGTGAAAGTCCTTCTTAGTGCCTTCGTATGGAGGTACAACGTGGTGAGTTGCTCCAGCTATCCTGAAAACAAGAGAAGTCCAAGCTCCAGGAAAAAATCATTCTGCTGAGGATGGCAGAAAAGAAACATACAGTGGAGTTGAGTACCTGATGGCAGGCTTGAGCTGCTGAAGCCCCCTTACTCCAGACGTCTAGGTTTTGAGAAAATACTCCTCCTCACTTTTAAGCCATTTGTCTTAGGGTCTTCTGTTTCTTGCAACCCAAATTATCTTAACAAACATAACTCTTCTGACCCAAAATATTCCCTCCCTACACCCTCTCTCCTCTGCTTAGCCTGGGATATTCACACACATCACCATCATAGTAACAATAGTTAGTACTTTCATATCCCTTTTCATGTGCCAGACACTGT
>PVKY010013080.1:0-11182 GCA_004027775.1 Bradypus variegatus | reverse complement strand
ACCACTCAGAACTGTTGTGAGGGTGTGATGAGAACGGGCCTGGAAAACTGTAAGGCTCTACAGGCAGAAACAAATTCTGTCTAGTCTACACAGCTACCTCTAGCCTTTGCCCCCAAGGCTTTGGGTCAGTGGTAGGGAACAGGGAGAGGTGAGAGTCTGGCATGCTCTCCAAGCAGATCCAAAGCTGTGGGCTTCTTTCAGCAAAGGGAGCCCAGATCACCAGACTGAATACATGCCATTCAAGCAGGACTCAGGTTATGTCTACACAGCCTTGGTTTTAAAAGATGAGGCGGGCAGTGGAGTGGAAAGACAAGTTGATGAGGCAGCAAAGTCCTGCCCACAGTGCCACACTGCCCTCTGCAGGGCACGAGGGAGAAGGCACCTAGGCTAGGCTAGGTCTGGCTAATTCAGATAGCTGAGGGTCACTGGATCCATTCCCCTGCCTCCACGCAGTGCAGGCCCTCACCAAGTGGAAGCAGGGACAGGGTAATGTTCCCACTCTCTGCTATCTGTACTGTGTTCAGTTGGCCCAAATGAACTTCCAGTCCTGATGGCCACCACTCTCAACCTCCTTTGTGGAGCCTGCAGGCAGGCCCTTCTTACTCTGAAGCCAGCATTTAGAAGGCTCTGGAACCCCAGCTCCTGCCCAACTCTCTGAACCCTCTCTTTCCAGAACAGAGTGATTTCTCTACTCCCTAGACATTTTCCAGCCCTGGAGGAAGCCCCCTGAGCTGAGTGGGGCTGTGCCCTGCCTTAGCCCAGAGGAGAGCTGGGGGCTTACTGGTCTCGGGGACAAACAGAAATTCTGTGACTCGCCAGAACATCAGACACAGACCCAGCAACTGATCTGGGATAAGGAGGCAGACATCCGGAGCCCGGCGGCCCCAGCCCCCAGCCCCACCACCTTCACTGCCCTTCCCACAGCTGTGTGGTTCAGAGCGGGCACCCTGCAGCTGGCTGACCAGCCTCCAGGCGTGGGCTCAGGCCACGCTCCCCGTGTGCCCTGCAGCCGGCACTGCCATGTGACATGAGTGAGTCACACACACAGCCTCCGAGCTTCTCTTTTCTTCCTCTCCCAGGCCATCACAAAAGGCACAGTCTCGGCTGCTCCGGCTGGAAACCTTTCAGCACAGAGCTGCATTGTTCTCCGGGTCAGGAGAGGCTGGAGGCTGCAGGGAATTAGGAAGACAGGGAGCCCGGGTGGAGGGTGGTTTTCCACTGAGCATATGCACCCTTGTGCAGGCCAAGCCCACTTCCTGCCCTGGCTCCCGCTCCAAAGCTCAAGTTCACATCTCCCTCCTTTAGTACCAACTTCGGTTGGGGTTGTTGGCTTCTTTTTGTTCCACTCTCTGCACGTGTGCATTTCTTTGAAAAAAAATAGGCACGTGCTATTTCTTTTTTCTCCTCCAACACACATCAATCTTTAGAGATCATAATATAAGTCTGGAGTCCAGCAACCTTTGTCTTTCCTGGCATTCTTCATCCTTTCTCGTCTGCTCCCTATCCTCATCCCAACAGAACACAGGGAGCAGAGGCAGAAGTGGGCAAGGTCAGAGCTGGAGGGAGTAAATGTGGGTGAAAGGGAAGGAAAGGAACCTGGTCAGCATTAGGGGTGTGGGATAGGGCAGGAATAGGGCCAAAATCGGGGCAATCAGGGATCTGGGAAACAATTCCAGTTCTTCTGATTTTGAAATTGTGAAATTCTTCAACTCTGGATTTGGAAAATCAGTTCCTAGTAAACAAACTCTAAGAACCAGAAGGGTTTTTGGAGGTCAGGTGGTCCCACTCTAATCACCTGAGAGGTCATGCTTCCTCCAGAGCAGCTCCATGCTTCTGGCCCCCGTGTGGGTGATTATAGACGTGGCCACCATTCTCCCAGAATGCAACTTTGCAGCACTGACCTGATGACTTGCTCTGACCAACAGAATACAGCCAAAGTGATACTATGCCATCACGGAGCCCAGGCCTCAAAGGACTTTGCATATGTCCCCTCTCTACCAGAACCCTGCCACCATTATGAGAACAAGATCAAGCAGTTTGCTGGAGGATGAAAAAACACATGGAGGAGAGCTGAGTCATCCCAGCTCAGGCCAGACCATCCAGGCCCCAGCCCACCTGCCAGCTGACTAAAGGTCAGCCTGAGGGTGAGCCTGAGAAAAGATCAGCCAGACCCAGCCCAGATCAGCAGAACTGCCCCAGCTGAGCCCAGTCCAAACTGCCACACCTCAGAATTGTGAGCTAAACAAATGGTTTCTCTATTTGGGGGTGCTTTGTTATACAGAGAAAGTAAATGGGTGCACCCCATCACAGCACTCTGGAGCCATACAGAATAATCCTGTTTCCTTGTCCACGGAGACAGCCCTTCAGATACTGACATACCCAGCTACCTTTGCCTCTCAGCACCCGAATGACTCTTGGGGAGATCACCCAGATTAGCACTGCCTTAGTGGGAAACCACACTCCAAGGCATCCTCTGCCACTTCTTTCCCACTTAGCTTAAGCCCCAGGAGCTGCAGAAGAAAACTTGCAGTTGGTCTCAGCATCTTTCAGTAACATCATGTCCACTCTCCATGGTGCTCTGACAGCCCAACACTCAAATATTCAGACCTTCCCAGTACATCTGACTGAAAATTAAGAAATGGAAAGATTGGGGTGGGGAGAACTTTAAAAGTACAATGAAAATACTTGAGTTAATTCGGCTTCTTGAAGCCACTTCTGACCCAAATCTAAACTGCCAAAAGGCCACCAAAACAAATGTCCTTGGCAGACTTCAGATGGAGCCCTGGCTCAGTGGGCTGCAGCAGTGGGAGGGTAGTCCCAGGCTGCTGGCCTCCAGAACCTGCCATGTGGCACAAACAGCAAATGCACTGAACTTGGCCTTTGGGTCTGATGGGGAAGGTCACCCTCCCTGCCACAGGAAGACAGATCAGAACAATGACGGCCTGCACTCTACACCCGACATGGAGGGAAGTGGTGTTCTGGATTTGCTGGCCAAAGACTTTGCTGCAAAGTTTGCCAGTTCCAAACAAGCCCTTGCAGCTTGGCTTCCTGTTTTCCCTTTGCACTCCCCATGTGTCACGGCAAAATTATTCTGGGAGAGGTTTGCAAAATGGACATGGTCTCCGATTTTCTTTCCCTAATAACAGTGTGGGAAATAGAATTGAGGGAGGCAGAGAGAGAGGAAAAACCCCAAACCTCAGAAAAGGATGAAAACACTTTTAAACTCAATTTCAAAAATGAGAAAATCAAAATCATCAAGTCACAATACACAATCCTCTGCTCATTCAGTCCCAGCCCCTATCACTAGCCTGTCTAGATAAGAGGAGAAACCTCATGAAAGTGAGGCGTGTCAGCTCTGGTTTCACGGCATCAAGAATATTCTGAAATTTCTTTCCCCAGGGTCTGAAAAATTATCAGCTTGGGACGGCGACAGGGTCAAGTGGCTGGTGGCAGGGGCATGGAAAGACGCCATCCACCAGCAATTATTTTTCAACCACCTAAATGGCCTTGGCCATGACTCAGAGCAGAACAAAGAAAGGGCACTGTCTTCCAACTTTGTCTTCTCTTCCACTGGACAAATTCATCAGCCCCAGCCCCCAAACCTGTTCTTATTCACAGCCATAAGGGAATTTTGAAGTCTAGGATATGCATATTTTGCAGGTCTTTGGAGAAGCCTTGCTTTTGCATTTTGGATTAAAAGATTAGAACATGTTCGTGTGTGTGAGTCTGGGTTTTCCTGTGCTTTTATCCCTCTGCCTATATACACACAATTTGCATTTGTGAGAATCCTTCCCATGTGTCTGTGTGGGTTTACGTATATAAATATATCCATAACCCATCAGACACAAAATGCCTGTGTGAACCCACGGATGTGCACCTTGTTGGCGGGCGTGTGCACGAAGGCGTGTCTGTTTGTGTGCCTGCCGGCGTGTATGCACTTTACATATACTCCGCCCCAGCCTGTCTGCAACTCTGTGGAGAAGGTGTGGCCAATGCACATGCAGGCAAGTGCAGGCCTGCCTGGGCGAAGGGGTGCCCGTGCATGTGTGCACGTGTCCATGTGTGCAAGCAGGGCCCCAGGTCTGCCCCCAGCTCCTCCCCTCTTTCCCTAAGCCCACAGCAGCCTTTGTTGGCCTCCCTTTCGGATCTGCCAGCTGATGGCAGGGGTCCCTCTCCGGGGAAACAACACTCCTCCCCCACTCATTTGGGCCTCATCAGAGGGCTGAATGGCCTGGAGGGGCTCCAGGCACCAACCCCTAAATGGCAGCCACGATTGCAATGGACGACTTTCTTAATTGCCCATGATGCTTGTGGGCGCAGCGCAAACACAAAGGCAGCTATTAGGCTGTGCAGGCTGAAGCAGGGCTACATTTTGCGCCTGTGTGAATTTAGTGTTCCTGGGAGTTGAGAGGCCAGAGCTGGTTAGAGCCACCATGAGACTGTTATTACGGCCTGGCAAGGGCCTACTCTCAGCTTCTTCAGACCCTGAGGCGATTTCACCACACTCCAGAATTGTAATACCCTTAGAATTTCCAAACCAGGGCACCCATTCAGCCCCAACCCTCCCCACCCCCAGACACACACTTTCTCATGCTCTCATCTTTCTTCCGCTTTTCTCCTTTCTCTCTTGTTCTTTCCTTCTCCTTCCTTTCTTTCTCTCTCCCCCCTTTCCCCTTTCTCTCTCTTTCCCCTCTCTCTTTCTCTCTCCTTTTCTGTTTCTTGCTCCCTCCCCTCTCTCCTTCCCTACCCCTCTCCTCTCTCTTTCTTGCTCTCTCCCCTCTCTTCCTCCCTCCCTATCCTCTCTCTCTTCCTGTCCCCCTTAGTTCACAGCTACAGACTTAGAATTGGACAAAGACCAGGGCATCAATCCCCCACCCCTACCCCACCCCACCCTTCAGTCCCACTCCAGCCCAGCCCGCCAGGGCTAAGGATCTCAAAGGGGAAATCTGTTACCTACACTTATCTCCAGTGCTCTAGGGAGGCTGGGGTGACCTAGCAACGGCCTATTTTATTTCTGTATTTCCTTGTGTCCCCTTCCCTTGGCCCCTTGAGAGCCAGTGCTCAGGCCCTGGGCTCCTGTCTTTGCAGGTTCAGCTTACAAAGGGGAAACTGAAGATCTAGAGACAAAGGGAAGACTCAGAAAGACCCAGTGTGTCAGAGGAAAGTTGTGGGTGCACCAAACTCAGGGCTCCCAGGCACGAAGCTGCTCCTCCTTAGGCACAGATTGGAAGGACTTGCATTTGCATCCTCCAGTTGTGGTGTCTGAAGCTATCTGGAATAACCAACAGCAGACTGTCTGATACCCTCCTCCGAGAGTTGGGAGAAATGGGCCACGGAAGAGAGTTCAGACATTGCTTTATAAACAAGTGTCCTAATTCAAATAGTTTTCCAAAACATGTTGCTCAGCTCAGTAAATATGTATGAGTAAATTAATCAGTGCATGGATAGAAGGCTATTAGACTCCTCTCCCTAGAGATTCCTGGGGACTAAAACAATCCCAAATCTAGGTGATCTTTCCTCAAAACAAGGGAATGAATGAGGCAATGTCAATAAGGCTTTCCAATAGGAGGAAATGCCAGTCCTTGGATAAGCCCCCTCCTCTTCCTGAACCCAAATTTCCTTGTCTGTATAATGAACCTCCATATTGATCTCAATTGCTCTTCCCACTGATGAAATCTTGGAGTTGG
This sequence comes from Bradypus variegatus, assembly GCA_004027775.1. Classification (NCBI taxonomy): domain Eukaryota; kingdom Metazoa; phylum Chordata; class Mammalia; order Pilosa; family Bradypodidae; genus Bradypus; species Bradypus variegatus. Next base: position 5,495 of record PVKY010013080.1, on the reverse strand, counting down.
AGAAGGTGTGGCATTGTCAAGATGAAGGAGTTTCAGATTCTTTCACAATTTTAATCCACATGTACGACATCCTCTCTGGGTCTCCATCCCAGCCAGGACCATTGGAGATCCCCAGGTCTCCCCTGCACAACCTTCTTGGATAGAACTGGAGGAGGAACATGGAACCAGCAATGCAGAAGTCCTTCCCACTTTGCCAACCTTGCCAAAATTCTCAGTATCACAGGCAGAAAGAGCACTGTCCAAATGACTGGTGCACAATATGAAAGTTCGGCTTCCTTACCTTCAGTTGGGACAAACTCGAAGGCATAATTTGCATTCCATCATTCCTTCCCAGGATGTAGCTAAAGCTATCCTCCATGGCTCTTTACCTGAAATTCCATTCTTGTTTGACTTCTTCCCCTTCTTTGAACTACATGCTTCACTCTCTTTTAAATTTCTCCTGGGAATACTTTCTTCATAAATCACTTACATACTAATACTCATCTTAGGGTCTGCTTCTGGGAAACTGATCTCAGATAGTAGGACAATCAAATTCACATGCCTCCAGGAACCTGTCAGGAGTTGTAAATGTAAGAAGGGGTAACCATGGGGGAGCATACACACCATCTGAAGAGGGTGGTCACCACCATCTCCACGTGGCGTCTCACCCGGAGTCATGCAGCCAAACTACACGATACTCTAATTTAAAAAGAAAAAAAAAAGGCAAGAGAATCCACATTTTTGCATTTTTAAGTGTGAAAAATATTTTGAGTTCTTTTCTAAAACAATATGCAGGTCAAACAAAACACATCCACAGACAGACTACTAGATTCCAACCTCTGACCTAGTGGTTCAAAGGCTCCAGGGAAGAAATGCGTTAGAGGTGCCTTTCACGTCCAACCAGAATGGCATCCACTCAAGAATTCCCAAACACTCAAACAGCAGGAAAATATGACCCATAATGAGAAGATAAATCAATCCATCGAAACCAACCTGTAACTGACACAAGTGTTAGAACTAGCAAAGAAATTGAACATAGACATTATAACTGTATTTTACATGTTCAAAAAAGTGAAGCAGAGAGAGACATGGAAGATATTTTCAAAGACCCAAATCAAACTTCTGAAGATGAAAACTAAATAGTCTGAGACAAAAAAAAAACACTAGATAGAATAAAAGGTAAATCAGACATTAAGAAAAGATCAGTAAATTTGAATATATAGCAATGGAAACTATCTAGGGCAGCTTGGAGTTATTTCCCCCAGAAAAACATGTTTATAATCTTAACCCATTCCTGTGGGTGTGAACCTATTATAAATAGGACCTTTTGATGAGTCTACTTCAGGTAAGGTGTGACCCACCTCATCCAGGATGGGTCTTAATCCTATCACTGGAGGCCTTATAGAGAATGCTGCAGGGAAAAAGCCCTGGGGAGCAGCCAGAAACTGGAAGCCAACAGAACCAAGAAGAGAAAGAAGCAGTGACCATGTGCATTGCCACGTAACAGAAAATCCAAGGAACCCCAAGGACCACCAGCAGCCAGCCCCAGAATGCCACAGTCTTCAGGGAGAAAGCATCACCTGGCTTATGCCTCGACTTTGGAATTCTCCTAGCCTCAAAACTGTGGGCCAATAAATTCCTGTTGCTTAAGCCATCCATTGTACGGTATTTGTTTTAGCAGCTGGGAAACTAAAATACTGTCCAAAATGGCATGTACTTCTAAACGCATTCAATGAGACTAGACCAAAGGAGAAAGAAAGGAAAGAAGGAAGGAAGGAAGGAAGGAAGGAAGGAAGGAAGGAAGGAAGGAAGGAAGGAAGGAAGGAAGGAAGGAAGGAAGGAAGGGGAAAGATCATAAAAAGCATTACAAGAAAAGATAACTACACAACATTCTTCATAAACATATATACAAAAATTCTAAAGAATCCAGCCATTTGTAAACAGGGTAATACACCATGACCCAGTAAGGTTTATCTTTGGTTTAACACCACCAAATCAGTCAATGAAATCCATCATAGTAACAAACTGAAATGGTCACATGGCTTTAATTTTTTTAATAAAGTCACATAATCATTTATTTTTTAATAAAGCCATGTGATCATTTCAGTAGAGATAGAAAAGAGCATTTGACAAAATCCAACATCCCTGTCTGATAAAAAACTCTTAGCAAACTAGAACTAGAAGGGAACATCTTCAGTCTGATAAAGGGCATCTACAAAAAACCTACAGCTAAAATTCCTACTTAATGGTGAAATACTGAATATTTTCCCCATAAGATCAGGAATAAGACAAAACTATCTGCTCTCAGTCAACATTATACTAGAAACTGTAGTCAGCACAATAAGGCAATAACAAAAAATAAAAGATTAGAAAGAAAGACGCACAACTGTACTTACAGATGACATGATCCCTGTGGAAAATCCAATGGTATCTACAAAAAGCTACTCTAACTAATAAATGAGTTTAGCAAGGTTGCAGGATACAAGATTAATATCAGTCAATTCTACTTCTATATTCTGGCAATGAACAATCAGAAAGTGAATTTAAAAGCAGTACAGAAATGTGGTATGAAATACTTAGGGATATATCTGACAAGATATGAGAAAGGCCCAGACACTAAAGATTACAAAACATGATTGAGAGACATTTAATAAGACCTCAATAAATGTAGATAAATAACTCATTCATGGGTCAGAAGATGCAGTATTATTAAAACATTAATTCTCCCTAAAGTGGTCTACAGAGTCAGTATAATCCCTATCAAAATTCCAGCAGGGTTTTTTTTTGTTTGTTTTTGGTAGAAATTGACAGGCTGATTTTAAAATTCATATGGAAATACAAGGGACCTAGAAGAGCTAAAACATGTTGGACAACTAACACTATCTGATTTCAACTATTATAAAGCTATAGTCATCAAGACAGTGTGGAGTTGGCATAAAGATAGATAAATCAATGGGATAGAACACAGTCCAGAAATAGGCCACCCACAGCAACTGAGTATTTACAAAGATGCAAAAGCAGTTCATTCAGTTAACAAAAGAGCATTTTTCAAGCAAATGGTGCTGAACAATTGGATATTCATGTGCAAAAACAATGAACTTTGATCCATACCTGCATCATATACAAAAATTAACCAAAAATAGACCAAAGACCTAAATGTAAAACATAAACCTATTAAAATTATCAAGGAAAATATAGAAGAAAACTTTTGTGACCTTGGATTAGGCAAAGATTTCTTAGATATGACACAAAAAGTACAAGCAATAAAAGAACAAATTGTAAATTGGACTTCATCAAAATTGAAAAGCAGAATGAAATGACACGCCACAGAATGGGAGAAAATATTTATATATCATGTATCTGATAAAGGACTTGTATCCCAATTATATTGAGAACGCTCACAACTCAATAATAAAATAAACAACCCAATAAAGAAAACCGTAAAAGATTTTAACAAATACTTCCCAAAAATGGCACCTGCATGGCAAATAAGCAAATGAGAAGATGTACAACATCATTAGTCATTAGAGAAATGCAAAATAAAACAATGGGACAGCACTAAGCAATTATTACAATGGCTGAAATTAAAAGGACTGGCCATACCAAGTGTTGGTGAGGAAGCAGAGGAAGTAAGACCCTCATACTATGCTGGTAGGATTGTAAAATAGGTCAAGTACTTTGGAAAGCCATCTGGCAGTTTCTTAGAAAGTTCGTATACACTATACAATCCAGTCATTCCAATCCTAGGTATTTACCAAAGAGAAATGAATGCATATGTCCATACAATGATTTATACATGAATTTTCATAGCAGCTTCATTTATAAAAGCCAAAAACAGGAAATAACCCAAATGCCCATCAACAGGTGAATGAATAAACAAACCATGATATATCCATACAATGAAATTAAAATGAACTACTGATACATGGTACAACATAGATGAATTAGATGAATCTCAAAATCATTATGCCAAGTGAAAGAAGTCAGAGAAAACTGTGTATGTAATGTATTAGTCCATTTATGTAAAATTCTAGGAATTTTTCTACAGGAATTTATCTACAGAGACAGAAAGCAGATCAGTGGTTGCTGGGAAGAGGAACGAGAGAGAAGGATTACAAAGGGGCACAAAGAAACTTTTGGGGGGTGATGGATATGCTTGTTATCTTCATTGTGGTGATGGTTTCACAGGTATATAGCTGTGCCAAAACTTACCAAACTGTACACTTTAAATAAGTGCAGTTCATTGATGCCAATTATACCTCAATAAAGCTGTTTTCAAAAACAGTGTCTGGCAGATAGCAGACACTCAATACATATTTGTTAAATTTTTCAGAAAGAAGAAGAAAGAAAATAAATGGTTAGAAAAGGTAAACGGTTCTTAACCTGGCCGTGCTGTGGACACTGCAGCCCACCAGCCAGCCCACCGTGGTCCTGGGCTTCATTCATTTCCCCTCATGTGCGTTTACAGGGCCTCCAGTTGACTGTGCAATCACGTCAAGATTATTTAATTAAAATCCAGGATTAAATGAGAATGTATGTGAATCTCACAGCAGGAACCAGAGCTCTTTATTTTGAATAATTTATATAAAATTACTTCTTTTATCAAGGCACCATAGCTTACTTAGCCAAAAACTGGGCTTACAGTAGATGCATCAATATGCTATAGATCAAATATGATACATGAATCAGTCATTTGCTCTTACCTGCTTTGTACCATGGACTAACCTATGTGAACTAATAATATCACCATGATTTTTCACTAGATTTCTATTAAACTGTCTTTTCCCTCTAAGTAGGAACTCTCAAATGACCACTTCACTCAGGGCATAATTCATGACTCTGTATCCAGGAGCTACTTCATTTCTCTTCATTTGTAATTAAAGCATTTTCCACTCATTGACCGGTATTTCTTATCTCACAATTATTTTCACAGTAGCCCTGTGGGAGGAAGTAGAGCAGACACATTATCTCCTTCTTACAGAGGAGAAAACCCAGGCACAGAGAAGTGAAGTGAGCTGCCCACAGTCACACAGCCAGCCTCCCAGATGAAAACGCAGGACCTCAGATGGAGCTGTCAGCTGCCCGCTGTGCTGGCCACAGGGCCCCCCCAGGAGAGTGGGAGGAGGGGAGCACTGTACCCAGCAAGCACCTCTCAGAGGCCACAACTTTCACCAGCTCTCTGGGATTTGAGGAGCTGTTCCGGGAGGTCATCTGCAGACTCCCCAACGCTTGAGCAACCTGAGCCCTTTCAGCCACAGACATACTGGCTTCTGACTCTTCTCCCCCAGCTGGAAGGGTATCTCAATCTGAGGCCCAGGAGAGCCAGATGATTCCATGGGGTGGAAAGCCAGTGTGGATGCCTTTTGTCCAACTCTGCTCTGACCCCTGAGACAGAGTTTAAGTAGCTCTCAGGCAGCACCTGTGCTGGGAGCCCAAGGCCAGAGAAAGCTGTGCACCTCTTACAACCAACCACTGTAAGACCCTCTGCCTCGGGCTGTGGGCCTCCAAGCAGGGAG
>PVKY010013079.1:0-11185 GCA_004027775.1 Bradypus variegatus | reverse complement strand
ACCACCCCTGTATCCATCAAGTCCTTAAGAGTGGCGTTAATCTCTTCAGTCCCTCCAGGAATCCGGTATTGCTTCTGGTTTACTATTTTGCTAGGCAGGGGCAGTTCTAGCAACTTCCACTTGGCCTTTCCTACCATGGTAGCCCTCACTTCATGACTCAGGGGACCAATGTGAGGATTCTGCCTGTTACTTCGTATGTCTATTCCAATTATGCATTCTGGAACTGGGGAAATAACCACAGAATGGGTCCGGGGAACCACAGGACCCACTGTGAGATGGACGTGAGCTAAAACTCCATTGATCACCTGACCTCCATAAGCCCCAATTCTGACTGGTGGATGAGAGTGGCGTTTTAGGTCTCTTGGAATTAACGTCACTTCTGAACCCGTGTCTAATAATCCCAGAAATATCTGATCGTTTCCTTTTCCCCAATGCACAGTCACCCTGGTAAAAGGTGTGTCCTCCAGACATTCCAGGGATGTGTGAGCAGGTCTTCCATGATAAATCCACTCTAACATTCCAGTCTCTCTAAGCCTTTGAATCCCTTCCTCTACGTTATACCAGGGCAGTTCTAGCGTTTTTTCCTCAGGTAATGTCGAACACCTTTTGATCCAAGTTTTAGCCAACCACCCAGACAAACTGTTGAACCCCTGGAGCTACAACATTGAATGCAGAATCTCTGCTTAGTGGGCCCATATCAGTAAATTCAGCCTGATCCAACTTTATATTCCTTCCACCATTATCCCACACCCTTAATATCCATTCCCACACATATTCCCCTGATTTCTGTCTGTTTAAATTAGAAAACTCATACAGTTCTTTTGGAGTATAGCATATTTCCTCATGGGTCACACTTTGTACCTCGCCCTTTGGGGCCTGTTGGGACTTTAGCCTAGTTATAGGTCTTGAAGCAAAGACTGGTGGTGGTGGTGGGGTGATGAAAAGAATTAGAAGTGCCCCTCAAGCCATTTGCCTCAGGGCATTCTGTTGCAGTTTCATCTCTTGAAACAGGATTAATCTCTCCAGATAAAGGAGTGAGGGCTTCTTCCTCAAGGGAGATGACTACAGGTTTAGCAGGTACTAAAGGGCTAATCTCTTTAGGTAGAGGTTGGATGGCAGGCTCCTCAGGGCAGACTGGAGGTTGGGAAGCTGTTCCTCAAAGCAGGCTGGAGGTTGGGTAGCTGTCTCCTTAGGGCAGACTGGAGGTGGGGGAGCTGTTTCCATAGGACAGATCACTGCAGGTATATCTAACAAAGACTCAGCAGAACCCAGGGTTCCAGTGTCCTCACTGCCATTATTATCAATCTGTATGTCCCCATCTCATGTTTCAGGATCCCATTCTTTTGCAATCAATGCCTTTATTTTAATAGCAGACACCCTGCGAGGCTGAGATTTTAGTTTACATTGTAAATCTGCTGCTTGCACAATGAGACTCTGGGTCTGGTTTTCAGAAATCTCAAGTCTGCGTTTTTTCTTTCAGGGCACACACAGACACCTTTCATGTCATACGGCACTTAAGTTTCAAATTTGTAGCCTTTAGTTCATCCCTTTCTCTTACAATTTTATCCAGCTATTCTAAGAGCAACCAGCCAACTTGATTATACCTCTTAACTCTGCAAAACTCTGTTAAGGTGTCAAAAATACCATCACCCAGAGCCTTGCTTCGTATGAGAGTATGATTAGGAGAATCAAATGGTGATATTTTGCATATCTCCATTGCCAACTCAAGCCATGGACTGTCAGTGCCATCTTGATTATTGGAAATGGAGTCATTAGTGCCTTTGAATCTAATCAGAGTAGAAAACCAATTGTGAAACAGAATCAACAAGAGATATCTATAAATATAAGATTTTATAAAAGTGTCTCACGCAACTGTGGGTGTGCACAAGTCCAAATTCTGTAGGGCAGGCAGTGAACTGGCAACTCCAGTCAAGGTGTTCGATGAACTCCTCATGAAACTCTTTGCTGGCTAGCTGAAGAAGTGAAGGTCCTTTATCTGTCTTGCTTAAAAGTCTCCAACTGACTGGATTAAATCCAGCTGATTGAATTCTCTCATTGTAGAAGACAAGCCCTTCGTTGATGTAATTGTCATAGCTACAGCCAATTGACTGATGATTTAATAAACCAGCCTTCTGGTTTATTAACCAGCCACAAATGTCCTTGCAGTAATGGTTAGGCCAATGCTTGCTTGACTAGACACCTGGACTCTGTCACCTGGCCAAGTTGACACATGAACCTAACCATCACACCCTGTAATCTGCAGGGCTGCCCCACATGTGTCTTGAATGCTTGGCTGTGTTGCTGGACACTCTCTTCCTCTGGGCCATGTGCCGTGCCTGCTCCAGTGCCAGCCTGTTGTGTCTCCGTGGCTTTATAACAGGTTTGGTGTCTGCTAGAGTGTGTGTCCTCCACCCCCCAATCAGGTTTTTCTTCCTGAGGAGTGTCTTGGCTGGTCTGAATTCCCTGTTCCATGTAAATTTCAGAATCAGATTATTAGGTTCTAGGATACAGACTATGGGATTTTAATTAAAATTGTATCCACTCTATAGCTCAGTGTGGGGAGAATTACATCTTCGTGATTTTTAAGTCTTTTTTTACCCATAAACACAAAATGTCTCTCTCCATTTATATGTCTTCTTTAATGTCTTTGAATAAAATGATATAATTTTTACCCAAAGGGGTCTTAGGAATCTTGTATTAGGTTATTACAAGGCATCCTATATTTTCCGTTGCTGTTGTAAATATCTTAAAATTGAATTTTCTAGCTGTTGCTAGTATAGAGTTACAATCCATATTGATCTAGCAAACTTATTCCTCATTGTAGATATTGTTTCCAATTCAGGATCTATAAAAGACCTTCAGACAGAGATCTTTTAAATTTTTAGCACAATTTAAAAATTCATTTGCCTCTAATATGCTTTGTTATATGCTGAACGTTGATCTCTTTATTTTTTGATGCATTAGTTCCATGATGACATTGTATATGGAAGGCTGAGAGCCTTCTTAGCTAGGAGGCAGAAGACTAGGTGCTATGTTTTAGCTTTGCCAGATAAAAAATTGTGATCCCATTATAGGTCAGTGGGGTGGGAAAATTGACCCTTCCTGACTTATAGGACTTATTGTTATAAGGTAATGAATGAGAAAATTGACTGTTATGCATATGTAAGGTGACAATATTGTCTATTTCTCCTCTAAATTCTATGAAATCAATCACAGTTCTTAATCAGAAATATAAGACAAAAATTAGTGTCCACTGTGAGCATTTCCAGGGCCCCTGCTTTCATCCATGGCATTTTAGTAAGTTTCTAAGTAAATGAGGAAATCACTTACTCCTGGCACCTTGTATTCATTTTGCAGTGGACACACTCACGTGCACATACACAGCATTTGAAGTTTGCCTACCTCAAAGGCCAGCTTGTTAAACAGATTTAGGGACTTAAAGTGTAAATATAAAGTGAGCACGCTAGATAAATTTTGGGAGAAAGTTCATTGTTTTGTTCATTAACAAATACTTGTTGAGTGCCAAGATGTGCAGGGGTAGGCAGGACGTGGGGGATCCAGGGGTCAGGAAAGTGGGCACAGTCCCCTTCTGCAGGGGGTCAGCTCCAGGAGGGGAAGTGTGGATGTTGATGGAATAGACAGAAAATGATTGCAGATGGGATGATTGCACCGACGGACCCGTGCTGTGAGGGTGCCAAAGAGAGCATTCACCCTCTTAAGAAACACGTTGTAACCTCTTCCTTGAGAAAGAAAGCTCGACTTGAAATCTGAAGGACAGGTCCTTGCTACCTGGTGTCTCTGAGTCATTTCCGTCTCCATCCCCACTGGCTGTAGCTTGCTGCGTGGAGCTCTCCTTACTGCCAGAGCTGGGAATCACATTTCTCCTGCTTCAGCTGCCCTCTGGTTGCTCTGCCGGGGTCTCCCTGAGACCCCAGGGGGCTGAGGCAAGGGCAGGACCAGGACCGAATCGGATGCCAGAATAGAATAAATCACTTTTTGAAATGTATCTGCCCCATTTCCCTTTCTCAGAGGTGTGACGCTCTCCTCCTGACGTCACCTCTCCCTTTGGGGTAGCTCTGAGCTTTTAATCAGCATTGAAAGTAGGGGAGAGGGTCAAAGAAGCACCTGCAGGGGCTGAACTTCCTCAGCCTTTCTCGGCGTGTTGGTGGCCAACTGTGAGGCAAGGAGGAGCTAAAGGCAGCACTGTGTTTAAAAGAAAATGTCCACATCCTTTGAGATGTGTCTATGTAATTGTTTTATGAACTTTTAAGGACTGTTCTCCCCACCCAGTTTATCCCAAGCACCTATTTTCAATATCTCTGGTGGACACAGAATGTTGCTGACCTCAGCACCGCCGGACTGGCGCCCCCGAGCAGCTCTGCTGTGGAGGGACAGGGCTCCGAGCCCTGCCTGGGAGGCTCAGGAAGAACGAGCCCCAGGGGAGGGAGCTCATGGCCCTGCTTCACTTGGCACCATGAGCTCCCTGAACCCAGATTTCCAGTGGCGCCCAGAGTCCTCACCGACGTCTGGTGAAAAAGGGAAGTGTATCTCCTTTTCATCTAAAAAGCCTGTAGCAGCCAAAGGACAGGGGTGTGGCCTCTCGTTCCGTCACTTGTTCATTACACAAGCATGTACTGAGGGCCCTCATGAACTGTCTGCTGTTTTGCCACTGAGATTTCAGAATAATTGAATAAGGTCTGCATTCACAAACAACAGGTCCGTGCTAGCAACAGTTTCATGTTTTATGATGAGTTCTGAACCTGGTTTAGTGGGAACAAAATGCAGAGCCATCTGAGTCAGGATGGCCTCCTCTTTGAGCTTCAAGGTGAGTGGGGTTAACTCAGTGAAGAAGGTGTGGAGGGCATTCCCGAGGGGTCTGCTGTGGCCAGATTGCAGGATACAGGTAGGAGAGCGATGGGAGGCAGGGGAGGAGGGAGGGAGGGTCCTTCCCTCGAGAGGCTGAAAACCCAGCTGAGAGATCTGGCCTGCACTTCTGCTTCAGCTCTGTCTTCTGAGCAGATGGACAGCGTTAGGTGTTCCAGAGCCATCAGGACTTGTGCTGGGCTTCCTGGAAACTTTGTAATGCAATCGTTTCTTGAACTTCATAGATTGGCCCTGCGGCCCATCCCTACCCCCTATAAATAACTACCAACCAGTGGTGTTGCTTTCTGTACTATTGTGTTTATTTGACACCAGTTTCTAAATAAGATAATATTGTGTTCAAGCCAACATTTCAAGTCAGGAAAATGTTCAGGGTTTCAAAACATGAACTCATCAGCCAAACAGGAAATCAGCATTAGCATTTGCCAGACTTGACAGTGAGGAGCTGAGTTGGTGGAACCCAGCTCTGGGTATCAGGTGCTCCTCCTCTCCATGGGGCCCCAGTGGAAAAAAAACCACTGCGTACCTTAAAGAGAAGCACAAAACACTGCCTTCCAGATTACTATTTTTGGTTCAGGAGCCAGGATTTTTTCAGGCATATCTAATGTGTTGCATTTTTATTTCATTCCATTTATCTGGTTGTGCTAGTCACACACCTAAAATTAGCATCTTATTATACCTTGGTTTTCAATATAGATTAATCAAACTTAAAATGGCCTTCTTAAAGCCAGTGAATAAGGAGACAGTTTTGTTTTATTGGGTCTTACGTGCGGGCAGTTTTCAGTGTGGAATGTTCTGGTTTAACATTTATAAATCTGCCAGATGCTATGGGTGCGTCAGTTACAGTGTATTTCAACTAGCCAACAAAAGGAGCTGGATGCCACGGCTGTATGTGTGTATTAACATTAGTTAGTTATGAAACCCTGAGTTTGCTTTTCAACGGTCACTGTTGACCATTGTTTATTATTTTTTTCTGGTTATATAAAAGGAAGTGATTATTTTTTTTTAAAGGGAGAGAAAGTAGAAAATGTAAATGACTCACAGTTCCTCTGTTCCCAGAGGTAGATCGTCTCTCTGTACAGTGTGATGTGTGTATTTGCGAGTACAACATGGATATATGCATCTGCGTATATAGACAGATTACACTGACACGTGCACATCCCTCTATTCGTATAGGCTAGTACTGTTGATTCCATTTTATATCCTGTTTTCTGCCTTCCCCCAACAGTATATTGTAAATATCCTTGCTAGTTATTCCATGCAGACCTGCCTCATCATTCTCCAGCAGCCACTGTACTAATGCATTATGCTTTACTTACCCCTGTCGATGGATATTTCGGTTATTCCTTAGTTTTCACACTTACACAGCTGCAAAGATCAAACTTTGCACTCGTATTTGTTCCCTTAGGCCGCATACCTAAACAGAGTTGGTGGCCACCAAGGGAATCTGATGTATTGCCAAACACCCCCCCAGAAAGTTTCTATGAAGTTACCCTGCCACCAACAGTTTGTGAGCATTGCTATTTCCCCATAGCCTTACCCATTCCATTATAAGCCATTTAAAGAAAATCTTTGCTGATTTGATGAAGAAAGAGCATTTTTAATTGAATTATTTTGATTGCTAGTAAGGTTGGAACACATACACTAGTTACTTTTCTTTGAATTTGCCCTTTGCCCATTTTTCTGTTTATATGTTTATTAGCTTTTCTTTCTTGTAGATTTGTTAAGATTATTTATACCCAATGTTATTTTCCCCAAAAGGGGGGGAGAGGACAAGGCAAAATTGACAAATTGGAGACATGCAGGCCATATCCAACCCATAAATTTGGGTGGTGTTTGTTCTTTAATTTTCTGTCCTAGACAGTATTTTTTAGAATTAGAATTAATTAGTGATGCTTACAATTGGAAGATATCAAGCAATTCTAGAAAAAGTCATGAGATCTGACAACACTGAGCTCGCCTTCCCCACGGCCACAGAGTGGGAAGCTGAGTGGGAGCTGCCTCCCCCAGCCCAGGGAGGGGCCCTGGACCCAGGCTCCTGACTCGCTGTGCCCCCCACCTGGCCTCTGAGGGGCAGAGGCAGGGGTTACGAGTTGGTTACCCCAGTCTAGGATGTATTTAGGGGTCCGGAAAGCAATAAATTAATCTTGATCTACACAGTTTCTGTGAGGAAATAACGATCCCAGAGATTAACTGGCCAAAAGTCATTTATACTCAAATCATAAAATAGCATCCATGTGTCAGCTAAGTATAGATTAATTTGTCTGAGGAACTTCTGTACTGTTACTATTGTTTAAACATGGTATCAGGAATTTTGCATGTGGCAATTTACTAAGTTTGTGTGCTCATGCCTGTTGTTTGATAGTCCTGTCCGTGTGGAGATTGTGCTCCCAGCACACGCTGGCCCTGTGTTTAGTTACCGCTCATGCACCAAGTAGTTCAGCCCGCGTTAGTGCACGTGGAAATCCAGGGCTGCGCTGTGCACTGTGCAGTCCCAGAGCCACACGGGTCGTTGAGCACTTGTGGTGAGGCTCAGCCACATCAAGATGTTCCATAAGTGTAAAACACACACTGGATTTCAGAGATGCAAAAAAAGTGTAAGCTCTCTCAATTTTTATGTGGGTTTACAAGTTTAAGTATTATTTGGGGTATTTTGGTGTAAGATAAGTATATTGAAGTTATGTGTTTTTTTACTTTTGTAATGTAGCTACTGGAAAATATACAATTATGTACAAAGTTGGCTTTAGTGGCTCAAATTATATTCCTGTTGTATGGTGCTGATTTACGGCAGGGACTTAAATTCATGTGGCATTTTATAGATACTGTACACAGGTAAGGTTGTACGGGTGGGTGTTGGGGAGTCAGGGGCAATGTTTTGTTTTGTTTGTTCATTTTATAAGATAACTTTATCTGACTTCAAGAGGGTAGTGTCTTTTACCATACTTCTTCAGATAAAAAGTGGAAGAGTTGGGTCTGGAGATGAATTCTGTTGATTCCCACTAACTTTGCTGTTTGAGTTAAAAAAAAAAACTTTAGAAATGTTCTTATATGTTTTAAGATGTTTTTCAAAAAGATGAAGGTATTTTTTTTAAGCTCAACTTTTGAGATCACGGAGAAATGTTCTCTGATCTCTGTCTTATAAACCTAAGATGCACTCATAGCCTTTATTCTAGCTAAGCCTTTGTTAATCTGGGGCTTACTTACTACAGTCCATTCATTATTTAAAAGACACTAAGGTTTTTAAACAATGCTTTCAAATGGTGTTCCCGTAAGATCTGAACCTAGCAGAATGAACCAGAAGACCTTCCTAGCTCTAGGGCCAGGCACTAAATACCTTTAGAAATCTTTGTCATATCTTCTGTGATTTAGGAAATCCAGTTACTTAAAGGAGTAGGAGACCCTGTGGGTTATCACAGGTCAAGTTACTCGACAAAAGAGAATCGAAAAATGAACGTGATCTTTTTCCACTTTGGGAAAAATATTGGCAGCTAAAAACAATGGTGGAGACTAGGGTTTGGGTATCCTGGAGACATAATGCAGCACTGTTGAGTTTTTCTCCCTCACCCACCCTGGCTCCTTTGTGTAGCCTTACAGATTGGTCCCTGTTACGCTTACTCGTGGATTCATTCCTGCATGTCGTGAGCCTGCCTTGTTCGAGCGACCGTTAGAGCTCTTTTGAGAGAGAGACCAGACACATGCAGAATAAAGAATGGTTGGTTGTAAGAGAAGCCCAGATACAGGTCCGTGACAGTTGGCAGAAGAAGCCCTGATTTCCTACTGGCGGAACAAGGAAGAGGCAGTAGGAGGCTCCTCTGCAGAGCACAGGGGGATCTGGACCTGTGGGTGGGGCCTGGAGGGAGGAAACAGTGGGATGGAGATCAGGAAGGACAGATGCTACCGCAGGGCTGTGGGCTGCGTTTCCCACAGAGCCCGGACCATTTGTCGAAGCTGGTGCTTCATTCTTAGGTCATCCCTAGAGGTGTTTGAGTCTGGGAATAGCTTTTTCAGTGCTATCTTTTAGTAGGATTAATTTGCCAGTAGAGTGCAGGATCAATTGGGAAGAAGCTCGATTAGATGGAGTAGCCCATAAGGAAACCGTTATAGTGATTCAGGCAATTATTAATGGGTAGACTGAACTGGACTCTTCTGTCTGTCTTAAAGGATGGAGTTTAGTTTGGAAGCAAAACTGGGAGTGGAATATCACATATGAAAATCTGTAACAACAATAATAATGTTAGCTAACATTGAGTGCTTAGCACGTGCCTGGCTTTGTGTTGAGAGCTTTGCCAATTATTATCTCAGTTAATTCATACAGTCATAGTATTATTATGAAAATAGTTTTGACCTCACAGCCCTCTGAAAGGGCCCATATTATATGGTAATCTTAAGAATTGAGTATTTCCAGGGTAAACTAAATGGAAATTTAGCATACCTGCATTTTTGGTTTTAGGAGTCTTAGAATTTAGACACTTTAAATTCTGTTTTAAAATCAGAATCTTATATGCAAATTGAGAAAACCAGGGAAGAACAAAAGGAGAATTTAGAATTAGAAATATCCATAAGCTAGAGTATTGAAAACTGAACTTTACACCCAAGTAAAGTTTTATTTATTTAGGAGACAATTGCATTTTATTTTATAAATTACCAGTTTCCAAAATCTGATTCTATTACTGCTCTATGGTCATTGACTCTGCATTAATCTGAGGGAAAGATGATATTTCTTTGCATTACTGTATTTTTTTTTTTTCGTGAAAACCACATTCTTGCATTTATAGTAGGAGGCTCCCCACTTAAGGACCTTAAAGGTGGGTGTTGGAATCACGGCCCCCTCAACTGCTTATTTACAAGGAAACGTTTGCGATCTCTGGGGTAGGGCTGCTGAAGGTTGAGATCCACTCTGTGAGCCCAGTGTTTCTGGAGACTCTGAGGCTGTGCTTTCCAGATAAGTTTAGAACTTTTCCCCCTGAATTTGACTATTTTCCCACTGCTTGGCAGGCATGCTGAGAAAAATAAATAAGATCTCTCTGAACTCTCTGTGAGGGCTTAAGGTAAAGTAAGCCACACACATGCATTCTTGAAGATTTTGGACCTAGAATTAGACCTGTGAGTAGATGAAACTTAGCCACACTGACCTGTTCTCACACTGGCGAAAAGCGGCGTGGTGGTGGTAGTGGGGACGCAGGGCTGGGATACGACGCAGGCCAGAGAATGTGATTGGAATATTTCAAAACACTTACATTGTATAGTCTAGGGGTGGGAAACCGAAGCATAAAACAGTTGTTTGTTTTTGTTTGCTTTTGTTTGACCAAACTTCTAATGCCTAAATTATAATTCATTTACTTAGTAGCAATGATCTTATCCAACTCAAGGTTGAAAAGTGAGAGCAGGTGAAGCTAATGCCTAGGGTTACTGACAAAGTAAAGAGGTCCAGATTTCTGAAAATAGATGGTAGAATGCAAAAAAAAGTTCTTGAAACTTGTAGTTCTGGTGTGAAGAACAGTGCCAAGTTTTCAGGGTGGTTGGGATGTCATTTAGACTAAAAATATAGTTTGTAAAAGAAATTGTCGAATATTAAGTTTATTTCTCACTGATACATGCCAGAAGCACAGACAGTTGTATAATCAGAAAAATCCATATAATAAATGACTCCCTATTTATCCAGAATAGTAAAGAACTAGAGTGCTCTAACACAGCAAATATGCTAATTAACTCAGTTACACTTGATTCACTGCCTTTTAGATAATGAGAAAGTAATCAAAATACATTTAACATTGAAATTACAGTAAATATAGTTTTGTTTTTTTTTTTGTTCTGAAAGCTCTTTGGAATACTGAGAGCACATCAAGGTTGGCATTTGTAATACTTATTGCCAGGAAAAAAAAAGGTGTCTTTTATTTTTTGGTGGTTTATGAAGAAATAGAAGTAAACATATTTGCAGTTTGTAATAGTAAATGTTGAAAGTCTGAGATCAAGAGTTTCCTTCCATTCCTATATACTTTTCCTGGTTTCCTATTTATTGATCTACTCATGACTTTGAAACAAGTTTAATTTTAGCTTTGTTTTACAAACTGATGACTCATTACAAAGTGGAATTTTTATTTTTGGTGAAAATAGATTCTATGAAATAAAGTGACATGGAGCTTAGTGGGAATGGAGAAAAGAATCCTACATTGGTTCTTTCCGTAGATTCCAGGCACTGGTAAAGCCAGGCGTTCACTTTTCTGTCATGAACTGGTCAAAGTGGCTGCTGTGTTCAAAACACAATGCATGTCCACTAAGCAAAACAGCCAGCCAGCCACCAGTT